>JAVYIG010000742.1:337500-464929 GCA_035222895.1 Strongylocentrotus droebachiensis
CTCTTATTACCAATCATGTGAAAGAATATGTTTTGAATAACACATAATGATAAAAATGTTGACGGAAAACCGCCTACTAGTTGATATATTTGGTAAATTAGTGTATCTCTCGCCTGTTGAGAGATACAAATGCATGTGTCGCGCATGTGTGTGTAGTCCCATATACATCTTTCTGTGTACAGTGATTCTAACTTTATGAAGACTTGGCCAAATTTCTTATCATTTTGATGATTCCAGAACCTTGCAGTACATCTATGCTAGATGATCAACCTTTTCTGATCGATTTCACAATGTTTCTTTCACAATGCAATCGCATGACCATAACTGGTCTTTAGCTTTAACTTCATATAAAGTTCAACATTTTTTATTTCTAAATATTGTGGCAGTAGTGTTTCCAGTGTATTATCTTCAATATTATGTCATAATTCTTTTTCCAACTTAGTTAATACATGTGGATCACCAGGGTGTCTAGTCTGCAGAATGAAGGTGGAGTGTAAAAGCCAATGTAAATGGTAATAGATTACAGCAAACATCTGTTTTTGTTAGGTTGTTAGAAATTGTAACAGCTTTTTGCAGGATTAGAGTAACCATTATGTAAATAGATATGCAGCTCCTTGCCATATACATTGGCTGAATGATGTTAGCTTACAGTACTTGTGCAATGAATCTACTTTAGTGTGACTAGGATTTATATTCATGTCTCCTGTAACTAGTATTTATTTTCTTTATTTTACTACATGTTGTAAAAATAATTAGAATACATGTATATGTTCTGAAATTTAATGCTGCTTCTTTCATACATGAATATTCCTTATTTCTTTTAGGTATTTTTGTAGGGAAGACTGTGAATTCGGCACATGAATGTTCATAATTAATTTTGTAGTGACACATATATCCGAGTGTGGGAAGTTTCTTTGATTGGTATTTTCTTTTATCCTATTTTATTTTTAATATATATATTCTCTAGATTTATTTCACATCAATAGAACTTTTTTCCTTCAGTTAGAGTTCATTCATATTTTCTGACACTACCGGTAGTTACTTTACTTTAGCCAACATTCGACAGATAACATGTCAAATGTCACAGTTTATGTTTTTTTTACTTCTTTTTTCTTAGCTCAGTGCAAAGCCTTTGATGATGCAAATGAATTATGTATCAACACTTTGTGCAAATGTAGATATAAACATGATGAATGGATCAAATTATGTAGGTAGATGTTTGGTTGTGATTTGTAATATTTGAATAAATAGTGGCAGTATATTACATGTATTCATTTGATTTTATTATGACGCTAAGAATGTTTTCAGTAATACTAAAAGATGCTTTGCTTAATGTATTATGCTAGATGTTAGCTATTGAATGATTGATATTTATTTCAGTTTTATATCAATATTAATATTTATTCAAAGTGTGATAAACCTTGATCTGTGTGTTTAGGCTGAAGGAGACGGTGTTGATCCTCTAATTACCATAAACTTTTATCAGACCTTTGAAATCGGCTACTTCATGGAAAGTCTTGTATTACATGATCTAAGAGGTGGCACCAGTACAACTTGCATTCATCTGAGAATTAACAGTACTAGTTGTAGAGCTACATGCATGAAGGTATTCAATTAGTTTAGAGTTTAGTGCTCAATGGTGGAAACATCTCAATATGAGCACAAGATAGCTCCAGTAAAACAATGAGTTAACTAACCAAACAAATTTTGGGAGTCACAAAAGCAGCATATGGCTCATCAGAAATGATTTCCTCTTAAACTGCATGGTTGGATGTCTACAGATATCTAGGAATGTACTTGACTTGGTCATGGTATATGTGCATGTATCATACTGCCAACCATTATTTGAGGAATATTAGTTGATTATTAAAGCTTACTGCATATCAAATACGGAAGATAGGTGTGTTGCGTTATTTCATACAAGAGTGTACCGGTACTGTTTTAGTTGTAGAACACATGCTCCGTTGACAATGGCTCTACGGTCAACCAGGGACCTTAGTAGGTCCATGGTTCAATTAACACTAACCAAATTCCTACTTTTCACCCTGGACCCAATGCTATATAACTAAAATCCAACCTAAAAAACAATCACAGATTCTAGTTTTATCGTCTATCTTTAATAAAGAAGTCAAAACCCTAACCCTAACTTTTCAGCTTTGACAAAATAAAGCTAGAAGCAATTGTCACTTGAGAAAAGTTGCATCACATATTTTCCTTGTTCCTTTTACTTATATTATTCTTGTGTATAAGATGTGAAACAATTATTTTTTGACCCCCTC
Source organism: Strongylocentrotus droebachiensis (assembly GCA_035222895.1). Taxonomy (NCBI): domain Eukaryota; kingdom Metazoa; phylum Echinodermata; class Echinoidea; order Camarodonta; family Strongylocentrotidae; genus Strongylocentrotus; species Strongylocentrotus droebachiensis. The sequence continues at coordinate 339,780 of JAVYIG010000742.1, forward strand.
TCTCTCAAGTCCAATGTAATGTAGATACATGGATGTTTGATAATTAGTTGCATCGCCTCAACTCTCAGCGTCCACACCCTCATATTTATCTCACTCTCTCTCTTCTATTTTCTTTCTCACCGTCTCCATTATTCATTCCTTGTCATCTCTCTTTCCTTCACTATCCCAAGATGGTAATTACTTGCACGTTTGGAATCTATACATCAATGTGAGGGGGATTTGATTCACTTCTTACAGAGGTCCATCTACAGTCAAAACCAGCAACCTTTCAGCGCATGACACGTTTGAGAATTTCACACATGGTTCAGATTCCAGAAAGTTTCATTCAGTAATGAGGAATAATTTGAATAATTTTTTTTTTTTTTGCAATTTATGAAATCTCTTGCCATTAAAATTTGCTCTCGTTAATAAATCTTGATGTTTCATGTTGCAAGAGTTTCTTGGTTTACAGTAGGTTCTTACACAAAGACAAAGAAAGCTCAGCAAATGTTCCTTTCTTCTTGTTTATTGTGATCACCTGGCATTTACTTCTATTTTCTCCTCGTTTTCATGAAAAAGAACATAAAGATTGAGAATGAAAAAATAAGCAAAAGACCACAGACATGACTGATTGTACGGTACAGGGCAATCCCCCATCCCTAAAACTACTCAAATAATTCATCATCCCATACGTCATAACATCAGATCATACAGATGTGCCCATTGCCTGTAGAAACATCGCCACCAAAGACGGTCATCTCTTCAACTAATTGCTAGATTTTTGTCAAGATTTCCTACTTGAAAAAGAATAGTTGAATACACAAATGATATGGATCATAATTGCTTATTCTACAAAAGCTATTTATAAATGATACCAATGAGGGCTTAATCTAACAAAGCAATTAATAATTTGATTACATAATCACTCTTAGAGACAAACGATACATAATTCATGAACACAGATCCTTCAGAATTTACAACTTCTTTTCCTACATTTCACAAGCCATTTGAGAGCAAAACAGGGAAAACTTAGTAAATAGTGGTCCCCAATTCCTTGATATATTTCAAGTTTTAAGGTTCTATCTACAAGTAGTATTGGTTTCACAGTTAAACTCATAGCTCATACCAATCGTATTAATAAAAAGAAAAATCTAAAAATTATGATAAACGGGGAAATGGCCAAACTTTTTAAAAATAACGACCGTCAACAGCAGATTGTCTCGATGATTAAAAAAATCTGTTAAAATTTAAAATAACATGTTGGTGGGGGTCAACTATTTCTCACCCCTTAAATTTTCAATGTTTTCATGTAGTACGACCATATAAAAATTAAATATTCTTTTACCTCATTTTTCCCCGTGGATCAAAACCAGAGACTGCCACATTGTGTTCAGTACATGAGCACTGAATGTGTGTCAAATGTCAAATATGGCAATCTCACTTTCCCGAATGGTTGACCAAAGCAGGTGACGAGTTAAAGCACCAATAAAGAAACCACAAATTCCAGACAAATTATTACAGAAGATAGTTTTATACAATTTGTTGAGGAGCACATCTACCTTGTTTGGATAAAAATAAAACTACATTCTCTATGGATAATTTATCAGAGAGCTTTCAATTAATTCCAAGACCAAATAGCAAGAATTCAACAAATTGAAAATGTCCATCGATTGTTATACACCTTGTGGGAAAAGGGTTCTATATTTTCAGCAAATTCTACAGATTATGTTAGGTTTCCTGAATATATATATGATCTTCCATGCTTTCCACAAACATAGGATCTAAAAACTAAACTCTTGGAAGACTCTAGCCATTACTTGAACCAACTATTTCACATGATCCATAATTGGCCAAGGAAAAAGAACAAAGCAATTCACACTCATTACTAAAAACATCTTTTAGACTGGCACACAAAGATCCTTCATACTAAATATTCTAGTTGACATTACAAAACACAACTACAACTGCGAGCAAGATTTCATAAAGCTTGTATACAAGAAAAATCTGTCTTGAGGCCGTAATAGGTTTGATAGAAAATTACACAAAATATGATTTTTGTCCTACCAGGGCACATACCGATATATAAAGAGCTTGGCTCATAGAGCAAATATCAAGATCTGAATCTATTAACATTTTTTTCTTTCTAGAGTCTTTTTCTCTGCACGTCAGTCACTGCATGTCATTGGACCCAGGAACATGTCTTTTGAACTGAAATAAGAAACAATGATTTCAATTGTCTCTATGACCTTTCATTCCAGATTTTAAAAGCTTCTTTTCTCAATCTCAAGCTATGAAGAAAAGGAAATCTTATCAAATGACTTCATTGTTTGGTAACAGTCATTACAATAAGAAAAACAACCTGACATGACATAAAGAATCTTGGAAACAGAAATCAACGATGAGGAAACAAAGATGATGATACAAAGATAATAATTACAGAGTTGCCTTTTCAAGTCGCAGGCTTTACATTTCCATCAAAATATCTCGCTTATTTGTTCTCTAAAACTTTACCCAAACCCATATCGGCTGATATCTCCAAATCACGAACACGTCAGCCTAAGCCCTCTGCCATTCATAGCTAATCATAAAACATCCGCAAAATACTCAGCCCCAATTCTATATGTTAATATAAAAATCAAACATACTCTATTTTAGTTAAACCATGATTTTCTGGACTATAAGATACAGACCTTCAATGATTTCATATGCCTCTTTACTCCTTCAAAGTATAATTGCATAACATACTCGTGTCTAAACATTCTTTAAATTTTATCTGTGTGGTTGTTATTTGCTCATCCCTCTTCTTAGGAATCTTTTCAATCTCATCCTTACCCATGCCATCCATTCATAGACAATGTCTCCCACATGAAGGCTGAAGTACAGTCAACACTTTTATCCATCTCTATGGCTGTGTTCATCCAAATCTTTCTTATAGCCTGTTTTAATTGACCCTCACCAACAAACCTCAATCTATATCTTCTTCATTAAACTATCAATGGTCACAAATGCATAAGATGGTGAGTAATTCCACTCTTGCTTCGTGCAGATACTCTGCACTTTCTTACAATCCATTCCGGCAGAAAACTGTGGCTTCCATAGAAATCAATAATAATTACAAGTAGAAATAATACTTGTAGCAAGAAATAATAAAAAGAAACTAAAAATTTAAACGACGATAGGATATGGGGGAGAGGGAACTGAAAACTACACCATCTTGTCCTCACACATTGAGATGATGGTCGTACACACAATACTGTCCTATACACAGATATGAATGACTTTCCATCATTTCTTCTCCTCCTTCTCCTCCTCCATCTTCTCCTCCTTCTCCTCCTCCTTCTCCTCCTCCATCTTCTCCTCCTTCTTCTCCTCGACCAGGGTAGGCGCTTCTTCATCTTCTGCTGCCTCTGCTTGCTTGGCCGCCTGCAATGATAGAAAACAAACAGAAAATCATTTTATAGAACAAGTTTGGTGGAGTATATTCTTCTTATTATTATTATTATCATCAAGTATTATTATCATCATTAAATATTCGAATCGGGAGCACCCGAGCCTCGTACAAAGAGTTGCGATTGATCCGAATCAATCGCAAGTTTGCAATCTTCTATATCTTATGTACATAGTTGCGATTGATATCAATCGCAATCGCAAATAAGTTGCGATTGATATCAACTCTTTGTAATACAGGGCCCAGGAGTGTCAGGTCTGACAGACATGAGCGCTTTACAAGAACCCAATATTATTATCATTATTATTTGGCATCGCCTGTGCCTGTGAAGGGAAAAGCAACCTTAACCACTGTAACTCCCAGGTCTCTTTTGATATAACTGATTGGGGTGTACAGGTGCACCATATCATTATCGCCTCCTTTTTCACTTAAAAGAGACAAATCTAAACAAAATCGCCCATCTTGTCTTTAAATGTAAAAATGTCACTAGTGGCACATCTGACTTAAAGACTAAAGGATGTGCATTTTGTCAACAACTCTGAAGTTGACCTCTTGGAGTAGTGTGACCTTAATAATGGTTCCACTACACTACAGAGGGCAGTATTCCATTAACCATGACAAGAGCGTTCTATTCTTGATGGCAATGCCAAACAGTAAGACATTGGGTTACAGCTCACTCTACAATGTTAAGTGCTATTTATCAATACCCTTCTTATCAATATTGTCAAAGGACTTTGCTTTTTTTTTCTGTGATTGATCGTCTTACCTTCTTCTTCTTCTTCTTCTGAGCCTTGCGGCTAACTGAGGAATTAAGCAGCTCCTGAAATAGGCAAATTGAATTTAAAGTAAACACCTCATCAGTACTATGCAATTCCTTCTTTTCAATGAATTTAATATATTTATTTTCAGAAGATTAATTGCAGGCATCAGAAATTATGCTTCCAAGTTCCAACATTTACTCTCCTAGTAATCTGAAGATTGGAGGAAACCAACATCGTTAATAGTGAAACCTGACACATATATTTACACACCCGGATAGTCCTTATAAAAATCAAATTTCTATCAAAATGATAAACTATTTGTTAATAATTGTACAAAACGAAGCTTGCAAAAATCAAACACATTCCCACACCTTCATCTAAGTTGTTTTCTGATCTTAAACAAATGCCAACTTTGAAATATTTTATGTGGTATGGTAATGGGGCGGACACATCGTCTTTCTCATTCTCTGGAAAAACATTTCAAACTTTAAAGCCTCATGACTCTCTGACTTTTTGATCAGACTTTCCTGAAACTTTCACTTTTAAATCTTTCTCTTGTTCTTCTGTTTTGTTTTTAAGTTTGTGTAGTGGTACGGTTGAGCAGGCAGACACAATCTCAATCTCTGGAAAATATTACTTTAGGGGATGGGGGGGGGGGGGGGAGGGATTTTCCGCAAACGTAATTATTCCTCTCATTTTTCTGATTTCATTAAAACAAACTTAATAGCAGAGTTTGAGTGAGGTATATCTGATCGTACTGGGGTCTTACCTTTAGTTCTTTGTCTTCAACTGACTTGTCTGATGGATAGAGAGATAGATCGACCGGTAGACCTGTTATCTTCAATGGTCCATTAGGCATCAAGAGCACTGTGAACTTGAACTGTGCCACAAACTCACCTGAAATATAAAATCAACGATGTGTTACATATCAGGTTAAAGGCCCACTGCACTACTTGTAGGTACTTGCGCCCTCTATATAACATACAATGCCTAATCGGTGACCATTGGTCCCCCATGATCCTCTTTTTCTTATGTTAATTGAGAGCTGAGTTGATGAGATAACCACCTGTCCAGTGACCTTGCAGAGCGGTCTAATCCCTCCTGTAAACTATGGCAGATAAGCTTTAAATAAACAAACATTTTCACACACTTGCGATAAAGCCAAATAATGTTTAACATTGTCATGATTTATTATCTTTCTGTAACGTTCAGTACCTCAAAACAACTATTTTTGTAGACAAGCCAACTAATATTGAATATATCTATAATTTTGAATTAGGCCTGAGTCAATCCGTTTAACCGACGGTTATCCGACCGCATTCATCAAAACCGTTTGGCATTTCTTGCTCCGTTTAACCGTTATTTGTATACATTTTGGAATGTGCTAATAGCCGGTGATAAAGATAATCAAAGAAACCGCAGTGTAATGTTACACCCTGGCCGCTGCGCGCCAGCTTTCTGGCAGCAGTAATCTCCATGAATGAATTTGTAAACAATAAAACAACCAACCCCCTTATCTCTTTTCTCACCCTCTTTATTCCCTTCTCTCTGCAATGTGTTCATCGCTCATGTACCTTTTCTTATTACTGCACTCTCTCATGTTCCTGCATGCCTGGTTCATTCAGGGACATGCTAGACCATGCATGCTCTCTCAGTCACACACACATGTACACACAAACCTCCGGCGCCCAAATACACTGTACATACACACAGATAGAGAGCGCATGCTTATCACATGCACACATGTGGGCGTGGCTTCTTGACCTCCCACTGAACTGGGTACGGTGAAAGCACGCGCGGTCACCAACCTGTAATTTATGCTGGTATCAAACTCCACCCACATAGCTAGAGAACCTTCCTGATTGGTCACTAACTTGGATCAGCTCATTGCAGGGTGTGTCTTAGGTGTGTGTGATACAAACTTCCACATAATTTCATATGGGAATGATACATGCAGGGAGCTCTCTCCCTGACCACGTGCAAACATTGCATTGCAAAGGCATATATAAACACGTCACAGATCAAGCTATCTTCACAGAGTAACTTTGCAAGGTTAATCATGATATCAGATTCAGATGAGGAATAATAAGACATGTTTTATGTTGTTCATTACTGGTCTCTGTTTATCAGGATGACCCATAGTCCGGCTCGGAATGCTCAGCCTGACAGTCTAAAGACCAGCAGGGTTCCGAGCTACAGCACTATTACAAATACTGTATTTTCACTTTTTCAGATTATTATTACACGGTTAAACGAAACCGCCCGTATACTTTTAACGGTTATCCGTTTAGCACAAAAACCGTAATGACTCAGGCTTATTTTGAATATACCATTATCTATGATCAGACTTTTCTCTTATCGTTGTATCGTTTCATTTTGTTTTGCTTCTCTGTATTTGAATAGATTTGTTTGTTTTCTGTTAACTATTTGTAGGCAGCATTAATAAGGCTCTTGCCATTATAAGCTGTCTCCTCATTCATGCATTAGTATTTTGTGATCTGTTCCATACATTTTGCAAATGCGTTTTTTTATTAATAAATGAAATACATTTCAACTTGAACAAATTTTGATCAATTTGATATATTCAGTAATCCATCATAAACCTAAACCTACATGCCTATTGTGCATGCGACATACCTGCACAAAGTTATTGTCCATTGTCATTGTCCTTGTTAAAAAACTTTTAACTACTCCCATGTGTAAGTGAACCATACATGATGTATCTCTTAAAGTTATGTGGTTCAAAGAGCAAATTTCCCACAGACAGAATTAATCAGGGGAGAAAGTATTTGCTCTACAAACTCATTGTACTTTCCCTGGGGTTTACTACACACCATAACATGGGCTGTTATGGCATGCGAAAAAACCCAGGTTTACTATGGGACTGAGATAATTATGCTACATGTATATAGAAATTGCGTATTGTTTTTGTTGTTTGTAATTTAAAAAAAAAATTATGTATCAGGCATAATTGTTCACTTCTTATTCTGCCCTATCTTTTTTTTTTTTTTCCTAAGCGCATAGGTACTTTCTTTGTGTTAGTGAGATGTGCTATAAAAGTAACGTTCATTATCATTATTATTATTTGAAGTAAAAAATAACCCATAACAATGTGCATGCAAATAAAGGTTGTATCTCATATCCTCCAGTAACAGATGGTCTATGATCAACGGGACAATCCATGGGAGGTTTTACATGTAACAGGGACAAACTTGAATGTTGAAAATAAGTTTAAAAATCAGTGACAGGTTAAAATTCAAGTTGACATTCTTTCTCTCAGCCAAATTTATGATTTATGATCATGAATTATAAAAGTTAGAATTTGGTTGGTGCAGTATATGAAGGCAATTGGATCACTATTGTAAGAGGGAAAATGTTTATACTCTGCATAACTCAAAGTTGCACAATTAGATTGAAGGTTTATTTTTTACCAATATTAACCAACTTAGCGACATCAACAGGAACTCCCCTATGCTACCTCCACCAACCAGTACCAAAGACAGAAGATCAACACCTAACCCTCCTTCCAAAAGGTTCCATCCGACACCACCAAGGACACCGGAACCAACACACCACCCATGAGAGTTGTCCTACCCTACATCAGCAAAACCTTCCTCGGGATACAGCGAATCCTCAAGTCCGCCATCATCTCAGTCTGACGCCATTCAACCAACAAGCTTCAATCCATCCTGCATCCCCCACAAACACGTATCCATCCAACAAACAACCTGGAGTCTACAAGATACTGTGCGAATGTGGCAAGGTTTACATCAGAGAAACTGGACACAACTTCAACACCCGACTCAAAGAACACAGGAACTACTAAAGCATCAACAACTGGGACAGATCTGACATTGTTACCTCAACAACACGACATCGCATCAACTACGAGCAAACACAGGAGCACTAGGAGGATCAGAGGAACCCTAAAAATACACCATCAAGACACAGGGCTTCACATCAACATCTAGTTCCCTCTCCTCCACGACAAGACCTAACCTGTGCACCAGGAACACCCGAGACAGTACAGACCTCAATCAGCAGCCAGATACCCACCCGTCGCCTCTCACACAGCGCTCATCCCAGCCTACCTAACAAACAGTAGCAGCCAGCCTAGACATAAGCCAGTCCAGCACTCCTCAGCCGCCTCCAGGCACAAGGACTTCCTGCCACAACTAACATCAAACAAAAGTACCACCAGCTTAAACAAAAACCAGCCTAGCATAACCCCTGAAACCACCACACATGAAGACCTTGCAAGAGTACCACGTCCAAATGGACCAATAAAAAATTAATCTGAATCTGAATCTGGATTTTTTCATGCACCACCAAACTTATCTATCTGAATTGGATATTATACCTTACTGTTTAGCGTAAAAGTGTGAGGTTACCTCTTTAATAAATTGCATTAAAAATATATGCAAGGCCATAGAGAGAAAGAGAGAGAGATACATATTTGGTACAGGTTACCAATTGATTTTTCTGCTATGGAATCTTAGACTCTTCCTTGCCTCTACAAGAGACTTTCATTCTGTTGTAACACTGGTCCAACATTAGCTCATTTTTAGAACAATAATTAAAAAAAAATGAAAATAGCTTACCATCCTTCTCATATAGAACTGGATAGGGTTCCACAAGGTTGTGGTTCAGACATTCTACGATCCCCATACGAGCCTTGCCTTCATCCTCAAATGACCTGCAATTAAAAAAAAGATAAAGTTTTATTGGTTTTCTTGCAAAAACATTGACCAAATTGATCAGTTACTTCCAAATCACTTGTAATAAAATAATATGCTGTCCCTTTCAACATTAAAATTAGTTATTTTCAATATCATCCATACAATGTAAAAGAGTAGTTCTATATGATATTCCACTGTTGAAATGGCATAAAATTAAGCAAATCATCAATTCACACGGTTCACTTTCTCAAATGAAAAGAAAGAACATCCAGATTTTGTTTGATCTGGTAAAGGAAATTTAGAGGGAAACTTGACTTGTGATAAATTCTAGATTTCATGTCGCATGGTTGAGGGGTTTGTTTAGAACAAGAAATATATTGAAAACAACACCACTGGGTGCAGAAAACAGTGAGTTACACACATGGGTTAGCACAACTAGTATTATTTCCTTGTAGATATTTGTTTGCCCATTGCTCAGCATTCACTTGCTACTAAACTATCTTTGTAGTCATTCATTTGTAGTTTACAACATTTCTGTGTACATTTGTTAGATTTTTTTTAGAATATATTTCCCGTCATTTAGCAATCAAGCTGGGCATTCAATGAATAAGTAGGAAAATTTAAGATATACCTTTACAGGTGTTTCAAAAGAAATATTCATCAATTGCATCCCTTCTACCAACAGAGGGTTGGACCTACAGAAACAGCATATAAAGCTTCCCTACCCTACCCCTTAGTAGACTTGAGTTTGAGTTGAGCTTGAGTTTGAAGTTTATTATCCAAACAAAAAGTACATCAATATAACAATCAAAAGTGAATGTTGAAAGGATAAATGGGACTTACCTGAGTGAGAAAGGCATTGTGGTGAATCTCTTGGTCAGCTCACTGAAGAATGTTCTTGAGGTACGCATCTTGAGCTGGTAAGTTTCATCGGTCCTCTTGTAGACGGTGACCCTATTCTCTCGTTCTTTAGCCTTGCCTTCTCCTGTACTCACCAGTACATCTATAGCATAAACCTCATGCACCTCAAAGGTACACTTGGAGTGCTCTCGCCTAAAAGCAAAACAAACAATTCAGAACATTTCTGTCTCGAATATGACAAAAACTCTTGTCAATATAAATCTAGAATTTACCTAACCTAGCTTAATGTTTAATAATTTTTTTTTAATCACATAGTAAAATCCAATTTGCTTACAAGCCAAACTGCAGACTGGCAACACTTTTTCATATTAATGGTATATAGAAAACAAGGTAGTACAGTTAACTCAAAGTAGCACAAGTTGAATTTTTCCTTAGCCAAATCAATTTTGTTGACCAAACTTGGAAACATTTGTTATTTTAATACACTTCCTACGTTTAAGTTAAATTTCGCATTTGAGGCGAATTATTTGTGCTGTCCCAACAGATATGGCTTGAGCAGAGGTTACCTGTATATACTGATTCAACTCCTCATGTGTAGCCATCATTATCAGTTTAGTTCACTATCTATTGTGGCATTAATTCTATTGAATTTAAAGCAGGACTGCATTACTTGTATGTACATGTGCCCTCTATATATCCGACAACGCCTAAGCGGTACCCGTTGGTCCAACATGATCCCATTTTCTTATGTTAATTGAGAGCAGATTTGATGAGATAACCATCTGCCAGTGACCATGCAGGGAGGTCTCACTATGAACATGATGGACAAACTAGTGCAGATAGGCTTTAATTAGTCAATATGAACAGAGGAATGGCACCACTTGTACTATAGGCATAAAAGCCTCGCTCAGATAAAATCTAGAATACCTCCACAAGATAATACTGTGGCAAAATAAACCATTTTACGTGTAAAATAGATAGCGATTGCAATTGAACATAAAGTAGATGTAGTAAGGCACAATGCACATTATGTTGTTTCATTTTTTTAATTATACAGGTAAAGTTACGGCGTCATATGCGAGTTTTGAGGGCCCAGCTAGAGTTGGATAACTTACAGCTGTTCTTCTGTAGGGTTTTGGATGATACTCTTTTCACCGTTGATGATGTTTCTCTTGAGTTGATGAGATAACATCCCTGAGACTGGTTTACAATCAAACGCCTGAGCTGCCTTCTGGATCATCTCTGTTACTTCATTATTCTGAACAAAGAAAATTAACAAGAAAACATTGCAGATGAATCAAGAAAGCTAATCTTAAGAGAAAAACTATGTTAAGAATGAAATCTGAAGGGAACCAATCCCAACATGACTTTGTTGTTCAAAAAGAGATATCACTCTCAATAACTATGCACTAAAAATTGTTAGGACGAGCATAAGAAGAAAAAAAACAGGTATCAAGATTCACATCTGCAGTATGTAACCCAATAAATATAGAGAAAAATAATGTTGCTGAATGGTCACCTTTAGAATCTGTAAAATAGACATTCATTACTGATATTAATGTAGAAGAGATATTACCAGAACTCTTTTTAGCCAAGGTACATTTCACCTTATTTCATTTCATTTTTATTTTTTCATTTCAAACAAAATACAATACATAATAACGAATACAATGTAAAATGTATACAAAATATAGTTACATTTGTAATAAACAAATCTTAATAATAATTTATACATTTTAGAAAGACAAAAAATGAATTTTAAAATTTAACTGCATTTATATTTTGAGGAAATGGAGAGGTCCACTGAAAAGCAGAGCTTGTAAATTGTGGACCCCTCAGATAATAATGAGTGTGAAAAAAATATGGAATACATAATCAATGAAAGAAGAATAGTGGCCAACAGAGAACATTTATTAAAACACGTAACGACTGTAAACAAGAAGACGTAACAAATTACATGACGAAGAAAGAACAGAAAAAAGAAGAAAAAAAAAGGAAAAAAATGTGGGCTGCATTTGGAGGGAAGGAGAGGAGAGAAAAGGAAAGTTGTAGAGATCGAGCACGAAATAGGGAGCGCACAAAATCCTTGAGATAGCTGAAACAAAAAAGAGCAAGAACATGATGGCAAGTAGTTTGTTTTTTTGAGATGGGCTGAAGAAAATAGGGAAAGAAAACAAAATTGGGAAGGAGATGTTCTATCACAATAAATTTCTAAATATTATAAGATTGTAATAAGGACAATTTTAACTTTTTTTTAAAAATAATTAGTGAAGGGGAAGTTTTCAAATCGTTATGCAGAGTATTCAAAAATTTAGGGCCTTCAAAAATTAACGTGTTCTGTGCAGAACATGTTCTCAAAAGAGTCTGCATCTTAAGTGCTCACCAGATTCACTTTATAAAAGTATTCTTGGAAAACATCAATGTGTAATCCACTGTACAATATCTATAATTTTCATTCATTGTTGAATTCCACTTCATATTCACATTGAGTTATCTTGATTATAATAGCTCAAAAAACTTCACATTTTAACATCCTGCAAACTCAAACTCTCTACAGAGAATATTAATGAAATATCCTACCTGTGTGTCTGGCTTGACTTTCCTTAATGCTGCTTCAGCCATTGTGTATGCTGCCCTGAGAAGGTCAGCGTTACGACCTTTGACCTTGTTGTCCGACGATGCCCCGACAATCAGGGTGTGTGCCACGACGCCAATGAAGCCATCTACATGAGCACCAAGATCACTAGCAAATGAAAGAGAAACCAGGAGAATAATAGTGATGTACATTGAACTATCACCACTGACAATTGTGCCATATCTAAACCCATACCCAATTAAACAATTTCTCTAAACACGGTTAAGAAGACCGACAGAGAAAAACTTTGGAAACAATTTTCAAAGTGTAACCAAAAATCTTAATGACTGAAATGGAAACTTAGGTATTTGAAGATTGAAATAAACTTCTTGTTAGAGCTGATTGAATGAGTATTGGCCTGGCATAAAGCAAATATATCTGGGTGTCAGTATGTTTCCTTACATCTTTAAGATTTTGGATTAGGTCTTGACGATCCAGTAGAGGTGATATTGATGTTAGCATATGGCAGTCAGCCATGCTCCAACACCTCTTACATCTATTAGCTCTGGATAGTGGTATTTAATTTTGGAGTAATATAGAAACTACTTCTCCATTTACAGGAGCTCTTTGATAGATTTTCTATTGTATAAGTGGGACCACCTCACAGGTCTTTGTTTTAGGGGGTTGTTTAAAAAAAAAAAAATGATTGGAAGGGGGTTAACCAGATATCTTTTTGTAAGTTTCGAGAGGTCTTATGGAGTTTTGATAACTTATTTGCTCACTACTCCTTAAATATATATATTATTTCTTTCAATTTTGTAGTTTTTTACAGTCAGAATATAGAGATTAGGCCTGAGTCATGTCGGGATTTTCATAAACCGGGTCCCGACGGCCTTGCACCGATCGGGACCCGGTGTCCGGAAATCAGCTCGCAGGATTTGTCACTTGCCTCTATAAAAAGCGCATATCATCATTATGTCCCTTAAAAGTGACCTTTTTTATCAGTCAAATAAATCAACACATGCATACCTCGGCACAGATCGGTATATTCTTCCATTTGACATTATTTTTTATCCATGATTGGCGATGTTTAGTGCCATTATCGTGCCTCTAAAAGTAAAAAAACTGGAGCAAAAATAGAAAGACAACGATCGAGCCGCCATTTTTATTCATGCAGGTTGAATAAATCGGGTCAAAAAACATTAATATTTGAATAATAAAACGGCTTTCTAAAAAGTACTCCTTTACAACATACCGATCGAATAATTTTTAAAAACAAAATATATATTTTTTCTTTGATTTTGAACACCGCAATGCTTCTTTTAAAAGCTTAAAATTACTTGGTAATCACAAGAAGTTTCGATACGGATAGCTGTTGCAAGGCAAGTTCAGACTAGTCTCGGAAAAATGCGCAGTGCTCCTTGTTAGCTGTAATGCGTGCCAGAACGAACCCAAACAAAGACGTGATCGTAACGAGAAAAAAATCATTAAAAACTACGAGAGCACAATTGGAAAGACAACTACTGCTCAAAATTACGATAATCAGATAAATAACTTGTACAAAGAATTCAATAATCGCCCAAGAAATGCCAAAGAAATTGTGATAATTGAGGAGTAACTGGGTACATTTTTATCGCAAGGGGCTTGCTGCAAATACTCGAATCCCTTGTTATACTGCTTTTTACCGTAGAGGGCGTTATTTGGTTTCTAGCCTCGTGTTAGAACACGAGGCTAGAAACCAAATACCGTGTAATTCAGACATATCAGCAGGCCCATTCCGATAATGATTGTACCTATAGTAACTCCTTAAATATCACTATTTCTGTACGTGGCTTTTCTTGGACAACTATTGTATTATTCATCCAAGTTATGTATCTGCTTACGATAATTTTGAGTAGTTGTCTTTCCAATTGTGCTCTCGTAGTTTTTAATGATTTTTTCTCGTTACGATCACGTCTTTGTTTGGGTTCGTTCTGGCACGGATTACAGCTAACTACGAGGAGCACTGCGCATTTTTCCGAGACTAGTCTGAACTTGCCTTGCAACAGCTATCCGTATCGAAACTTCTTGTGATTACCAAGTAATTTTCAGCTTTTAAAAGAAGCATGCGGTGTTCAAATTCAAAGAAATTATATCCATTTTGTCTTTTAAAAATTATTCAATCGGTATGTTGTAAAGAAGTACTTTTTAGAAAGTCGTTTTATTATTCAAACATTAATGTTTCTTTCAACCTGATTTATTAATCCTGCCGAGAGACCCGGCCAGTACAGTAGCTAGCTAGCAGCTGGCAACAACAACAATCATGGGGCGAACTGCTTTGCAACCCATATTTATATCAGCAGTTCGGATTGATTCAGGATGAGCTAGAATATGATTGGTAACAATTAAATACTTAAGTTTCTTACATATTTCATTATTTTTTTCGGAGCGTCGGTTCTCAAAAAACGAAACCGGGACCCGACGGCAACGATCGGGTCCCGGTGTGATCGACCGTACCGACTCAAGCCTAATAGAGATCAAACCCCTTCCCTACCCTTCCCCCCTACTTCTTCACCCTCCAAACCTTCGACACCCTCTGAGTCATGTTATACTTACATCTTGACAACATCCCCATCCTTCAGCTCGACTTTCTTATCGCTCCGTAGCGGCGAGAAGTGACATACACAGTTGTTGACTGATATACATGTTGGGAATGCAATACCTGAAAACAAACAAATAAATAATATTCACTTACTTGCACTGGTTCCTATTATGAATGGGAAATATACGACTCAAATTATTTCTTTTTCACTCTTAATTTATTTCATCATCCATTAAATATTTGAAGGAAAAATACATGGTTAATGAGGCAAGAAAAAGATTAAAGTGTGATCAAAAGAGGAGTAACTTTTTCTCCTCCTGTCCTTCCAGCATTATCAGTGTTTGCTGTAATATTATTCTACAAACAACCTTACCAAAATAACAGGCTCATATAATCTGACACATCAGCTAAAAGAAGCAAAAAACTTGTCATGCAGATATAATGTTTAAAAGAAAATGCTTATATCAGGTCCAATAATAAGTTTTTTATCTAAATTAAAAACAAATTAAGAGCACATTTGGAAATGAAATTGCAAACATAGTCAGTTATATCGATTGCTCTTTTCAATACCATTTTCATTTCCTTCAAAAAATGCTTTGTACCTTTCTTCATTTCTTTGTCTTTCTTGTAGACCCCGCCTGTCATCTCTTCTAGAGTCTTGTCTCCAAAATCACAAATGGAGACGACCTCCGCGCCTGCCACACATTTGAGCATGACCTGCTTCAGGACATCTGAGAGAAACAGAGAGAAATAAAGTAAAGACTTGAGAACTATGTTAGCTCCTACAAAGAATGGGGTAGCACAAGCATATTAAACGTGTCTTCATGGTATTCAGTATGAAATTAATCAGAGTAAACTTGGTACTGCTTTCATAAAACGAATGCTCACAGAATTTGAGAGGAAAAAAGGGAAGGAGTACGATGAGAGTGTCATGTAAGAATTGCATTTTCCTTCATGAAGTCAATTTCAGAATAATTTTTTGAAGGTGCTGCCATATTGGATATCAAGTTAACATTTTGGATTAAGTTAATAGCCAATGTCACACAAGTCCAGGGCTCCATAGCACAAAAATGATTTGGCATAGGACCTATAGAGTACAGTAATTAAAACACAATTTTTCAATGTGTCATTAAAACATAACCTGAAATTCATCAATCGTACGATCAATAGTCAAGCTTTAATTAGCCACAGGACTCACTTTGTTTTAGTAGGGAGGCCAATGCCCAAATCTAACTTTTTAATTACGAATTTGTTTAAAATAAAACAAAGATTAAAAGAAAGCATTTACTTTCACTAAGAAAACTCACCCATCTGCCGACTCCAGAAGTTCCATAAAATAGGAGATATCCAGCTTGTAAACACTCCCTTCCTTCTACGCCTTGGCCGTACGCAAGAGCCTTGAAACAGATAAATTCATGTCGCGAAATTACGTTGATAATTAGACAGGCCCGAGGCAATGGGCGTGTCATTGTCCGGACAAAGTTCATGATGAAGTTTAAAACTTCGCGCGAAAGTGCAATCACTCAACAGCGGCTAGCCTTGAATCGGTCGCACACGTACACACCGCGCAGGCAAGCCCCAATGCAGGCTGAAATCCAGCCATCAATGTGCGAACGATTCCATCTTCTACTACTACGAGCCGAAGGCGATGGTTCAAAAATGAAGAAGGAATATACAAATTGGCAGCTAAGAAACATATATAATTCATTGATATTTACCTTAGATGTGTATTCCAACAATTTGATTTCCTCATGAGTATTCCTTATTATCAACGATCGAGAAGTTACGAGGTCCAATTAACATCCATCTTGCAGCGAACACAGTAGCATGATCCATGCAACGTACGTCATGTACGTGTACTAATATTTCTCTCACTCTCTCTCTCTCTCTCTCTCTCTCCCTTTCGCTATACGTAACATACACACTCACTAACCATGTGTCATACAACACACACCTTCAAATCATGGCTTTCATTTCAATTCTCAATTGGAGTATAGACTGCTCACGTAGACTTTTTTTTTTACTGAAATATTTTTTTTAACACTTCTCATACATTATACTGCACGACACTCGTATCTAGTGCTGTGAGAATAAGGTACTAGGGTCTATAAATAAGACTACGCTTTGCGCACGATCTGACCGGAGCTCAGTGGAGCTCAGACATATGTCGCAATACCCTTTATTTTTGGCGCGAACAATGACGTCACTGTTCACAGTTTTTCTTCTCATTTTGAGATGGATGTAGCTATAGGGCTCAAACCAACGCAAGATTGACAGAAACATCGTACTCTATCTACTTTCGAATGTTCAGTTTGTAAAAATCTGTATTTAAAAAGATATAATCTTTTTTCTTTATATTTTCTAGTTGTTAGAAGTGGCAATTGTGAACATCTGAAATGTTGATCTCTATCAAAAGTTCTTTACTCAAAACGGATCCCATATTTTTAGTGTCTACCTTCAGCCCATGAGAAGGTTTTTAGTGAGCAAACCTCTACGCCCTCTAGGATTTTCTTAGTCTGGGATGCGCGTTCGTAAAGTTGTTCTGCTACGAGAATTATTGGACTCAAATACGTCAAAATCTGCAAGATCGTCAACAAATGGTGAAAGACTGTTACAGATCCGTGATTATAGGTATGTTGTGAAATGTATGATTGTATTTTCTTTTCTTATTTTCATCAATTTTTTTTTTTACATCATTTTTTTCCCTCTGCTAATTTTTTGAAGTGGGCGACGAGCGCACAAATCGTAGGCGTAGAAGCCTTACGCCCGGGCATTGGCCTCCCTAGTTTTAGTTTAAGCGGTCGCCTGTTTGTATCATTTCTAAGTGTAAGCTTCTTGTGTGTACCGATCTTGTCTTTCTCTTCTTCCTGATGACCAACCCACAATCAACAAGCTGATTATTCTGTCACTTTTAAATATTAATTCAATCTTTTTATTTAGATTTCAAGTGAATTAAAGAAAGGATTTCACAACAGAATTAAATTTTTACACACAAAACAATATTTATCAGATAATCAGCCAATCACTCAATGCTCTTTATCATTTTGACATTTCATAGTCTTTGATTTTGAACTCAAACTTTTAAGTCAAGTTGGGTCTCAACAGCCAACACACAACAATTTTCAAATTTATAATTAAAATCATGTGCTCAGGCTCAGCTCACATCGACAACAGATCAAATTAATACAATAGATTCCCTTCAAATCATAAGCTATTATTATGACTGCAGGAAGAAGTATATATATGCCATGAAAGATTTTAAACATTCTGACTCTGTCTAGGCCTATGTAGATCTATAATCTAAGTATCTTCCACAATCGAGCATGCATTGGACATTGGTAAAAATGAATGAATGAATATCCATACGCACACACATGCATACACCACACTGCATTGCAATCTGCACACTACACGGTTCGTGAGTGATCCATCTGGTACAACTTTTCCACCGATAAATGTTTCGTTTTTCTCATCAGTCATTTCAATAACGTTATAGACAACTCGTCCAGCTTACCGTTGACCATATCGCCAACCATTTTATACTTGTTGACGACGACATCTGAAGCTACGGTAGGCTCTTCTTCTGAATCTGAGTCAGGCATTTTGAAGAATTTTCTTGTCTTCCCACACAAAATATAACACACGGTGCGATTCTGTGTTGAAATGTACAGGCCGTCCAAATTGTAGTGCAAAATTACGGTGGCGTTGCAAAATGCGTTGAAATGTCTCCACACGTGTTCAAGCAATACAATAGGACAAGCGCGGGGTTTTAAAAGGATTGCGCGCGAACGTCAATAAGTCCCATAGATAAATCCGTAATCATATTCGCCATCACTAATTTCATGAAATTAAAACTTCCTTGAATAAACATTACACATGTAGATAAAAGATTGGCGATCATGCATCTTTATGTTTAAACAACAACTTTCAAATCTGAAAGCTCTAAATGAGCTATTTTATTTTATTAATCACTTTTCTATAAGTAGACCCTAGTCTATATCATTTTAATTACATATTTGATAATTGTAGAGAAAGACTGGATACATCAACGTTATGCAATACAGGCGCGGATCTACGGGGGGGGGTTTAGGGGGTTTAAACCCCCCCCCCTTGGGCGGCCCCAAAAAAAAAAAAAAAAAAAAGGAAAAAAAAAGAAAAAAAGAAAGAAAAAAGGACGCACGCTGTAGAGAGAAACCCTTTCAAGTGCAAATATTGTGAGAAGATATTTAACTCATCTGGTAACTTAACCAAACACATGATAACTCTGGATATAACTGTGTATTAAACTGTTACTTGATTTAAAAAGACGTTATCATGCACTGCTTTTTATGGTCTCCATTGTGTTAATAGATGCCAGGAAAACATCATTTACGGGGTAAAAATAAACACCCCCAAAAAAATCGGCTCGCCGCTTCGCGGCTCGTGGACGATGCTCCGCATCGTCATTATTTTGGTCAAACCCCCCCCTTAGCAAAAAGCTAGATCCGCCCCTGCAATACTATGCAAAACGCATAGGGACTTTGTATAAATATGCGCTACAAGAAACTATCATCATCAGAACATAAGGATAAAAAAAAACTATCATCATCAGAATCATCACTAGGGTCTAGTAGTAGTTTAAATATTAGTAGTAGAAATATGGTAATAGGTAATAGTAGCAGGGGCGTCGCGCGCCTTTTTCAGTGTGGGGGGGGGGGTGTATATAAAGGCCACCGATTACCGACAAAACTAGCCACCAATTACCGACAAAATTTAATGTCCCGAAAGTCTACAAATTTAACCCTATAAACCCGGAGCCGAAAGCTAAATTGTTTTTCATATGAACTATCTCTACTTCCTATAATCTATTATACTTGCGGATGCGCAAATGGTCCTTTGAGTCCTAGACGACATAAATATACGAATTATTTCGTCAACTTAGTCAGCATCATATAGCCAGTAGCGTACGCAGGGTTTTTCAAGGGGGGGGTTAAAATTTGAAAATCGCGACGAAAATTTTGCAACGACTCAGCCAGCCGCTGAATAAAGGGGGGGGGGGGGGGATAAGAGCACTTTTTTGGGGGGGGGGGATCCAGTTTTTGACCAAAAATTTCGCAACGACTCAGCCGGCCGCTGAATGATGGGGAAAATTGGAAAATTATGACGACCGATTTTCGTTCAGTGGGGGGGGGGGGGGGGGGAGGGGTCAGTTTTTTTTTTTTTCTTTTTTCTTTTTTCTTTATTTGACAAAAAAAATTGAGGGGGGTTATCCTCCGATACCCAAACATTAAAAACAAAATTGAGGGG
This sequence comes from Strongylocentrotus droebachiensis, assembly GCA_035222895.1. Taxonomy (NCBI): domain Eukaryota; kingdom Metazoa; phylum Echinodermata; class Echinoidea; order Camarodonta; family Strongylocentrotidae; genus Strongylocentrotus; species Strongylocentrotus droebachiensis. The sequence goes on from JAVYIG010000742.1 coordinate 359,950, forward strand.
GGGGGGGGTTAACCCCAAAACGATTCATTTACCGTTCACGACTCTTAACCCTAATTGTCTGAAGTAAGTTTTTTCCCTCCCGCGCAAAGCGCGAAAGCTTTGACGTTTTATCATAGAAAGAAGGCCATTTGTTGTACCGTTCTCGACTCTAATTGTCTGAATTCAGTTTTTTTTCCCCGCCCGCGCAAAGCGCTGAAGCTTTGACGTTTCATTAAATTATGAGGAAAGCAGACGATTCGTGATTGACTCTTGGCCGTGTCTGAATGAAGTTTCCCCCTCCCGCGCAAAGCGCGGAAGCTTTGGCGTTTCATTAAAGGTACTATGTCCCTTTTGCAGCCAACCTCAAATTCTGTAGAACTTTGCAGGAATTATGAATATGTCATGTATGTCCTATCTGTGAAATTTAAATGTCAGCAGTGTCCTAATATTCAAATTATGCAAGGAAACCTGTTTACTTGCTAGACTTCACTGTTAAGACACTATTGAGTGACTGACTGGCTTTTTTTCTTCTTTGATAATAACATACATAAAATGAGCTGTAAAGGGTACATGAGTATTTGTCTACACCAATAACCCACTTCTTGTGATGGCCACAATTTAACTGATTGAATCTTTGCGCAGCATAAAACGTATGACCATTCAGTACAACGGTCTGAAAATCAAGACTATTACTTATTGGCTCTATAGCTCATAAGTCGATTTGACAACTAATAGTCGTTATTTTCCCACTTGAAGACATTTTCAAGCCCCACATTTTTTAGGGAAGTTTTAAATTAGTATTATCTTTCAAATGCCGTTGGAATTCAACCTTTTCATTTTTTTGGCCTGCAAATGGGACATAGTACCTTTAAATTATTAGAGAAAGAAGACGACTCGTAGTACCGTTCTCGACTCTTAATCCTTGTCTGAATGGAGTTTCCTCTTCCCGCGCGAAGCGCGGAAGCTTTGGCGTTTCATTAAATTATTAGTGGAAGAAGACGACTCGTAGTACCGTTCTCGACTCTTTAAAATCCTTGTCTGAATGAAGTTTCCCCCATCCCGCGCGAAACGCGGAAGCTTTGGCGTTTCATTAAAATATTAGAGAAAAAAGACTATTCGTTGTAACGTTCTTGACTCTTAATCCTTATTTGAATTTAGTTTAACCGAAAAATATTTCTTTAGCTGATATTATAGGAAAGTGAAACTTTGTGACAGGTATTATAATTGCAGTCTCTCTCGAAGTCGTCACAGTGGATAAAAAGTCACAGTACGTAGGGAAAAAAACTTGTCGGCCGACCGACATTATACATCTCACCGACTTCAAACTTCTGCATTGAGTACACGAGGATCGAGCAAGAATACCGATACAGCTGACCCGACACAGCAACATACTTATGCGTGTCTTTTTTGCTCCTTCGACGAGACGACTCCACCCAACAACCCCCCTCTCTTTTATTCCCACCCCTCCTGTCTCAGGCTCCTACCTCCCCCTCTCTCTCCGCTCTTTCCCTTTTCTCTCTTTTCTTTTCTTTTTTTCCTTTTCTTTCTTTTCCTTTCTTTCCTCTCCTCCCTTTTTTATTTTTTTTTCTCTTTCTTTCTTCTCTCCTCTTTCCTTTCTTTTCCTTTTTTTCTTTTCTTTTCTTTTCTTTTTTTCTCTTCTTTCTCTTTCCCTCTTTTTTTTCACCACCCCTTTTTTTCCCCGACGGCAGCGCAATTTTACCGACAATATCCTGACACTGGGGTGTCGCACCCCCACACCCCCCCCCCCCCTTTAGAGACGCCCCTGAATAGTAGTAGTAGTAGTAGTAGTAGTAGTGGTAGTGGCTAAGGGGGCACAGGGGGCGTCCCACCGACCCGCCTAAACGAATGGCAAAACAAAAAAGATGAAGGAAAAGGAAAGTAAGTAATGTAAGGATTGCTCAAAAACGCTCTTCAAAGATATCGTCGGCGTTTACATGAACCGTCGAATCCGTCCACTGAATTCTAAATCTTACTTTCGAGAAAAACGCGTTTGAAAGTTTGACATTTTCCAACAGCGCTATAGCGCAATGTACGATAATTGCTATTGATAATTTTTAGATAGTGTGAATGCCTGAAACCAGCTTATAATCACCATATAAAAAACTAATCATAATTTTGAACGATCGTCGAGTAATGATAAAATAAGAATGATGATGTAATTCCGCACTACGCCTTTTCCACCGAAAGTGGCAAACGGAGCGCATTCGACGGTTCATAAAAACAGAAAGTGAATACGCGCAGCACAAAAGCGCTGAATGCGCATGGATTCGTCGGTTCATGCAACCGTTCTTGCTCGTTTAATACACGCGCCCAATGCGGGTCATCGAACTTTTAATGTTGAACTGTTCGAGCTTACCTATCGAGTAATTTGGTTTTGGCCTACTACTTTCATTTTTCTTAATGAGACTTTAATTGATAAATGAATAATTCAGGAAATATCAGGACTTCATAAACATTTCCTTAATAGTGATCTCCCTTCAAATTTTGTTCCTTATAATATTGTTTCTGTTTCAATTTGTCTAATTAGCCGCCCTACCTCCCCCCCCCCCATCAAATCTTGTTTCCCTAATCGTTTTCTATATAATTCATCTTTATATGGAGTTGAATTCAACCACTTATTGAATCATTGCATACTGCTTGGCCTCTCGATCATACCACTTCATTATTTTCTTTATCCTCTTTCTGATTTCTCTTTCACTTTTCTGAATCAATTTTCGCTCACACACCCTCGTAATTTGGATATTTTCATGATATAATTCCATTTCCAACACTCCTACCTGATTGTATACCATCTCTCTTCAAAGACCTTGATTTATATGAACTAAATTTAACCATAAACTAAACACATTATTGATATCGGGCTTGACATTTATCATCTACTTCTAGTATAGGAAATAATCCTGAACTGAAGTTTGTAACCCCTTTTCCTGAAGTATGACAGGTAGATTACTACAATTATGTTGGAACATTGTATATATATATGTTATCAAATAATAACTAAACACAACTAAATTATATTTTCACATCTAAACTTTATTTGACATCAATCTTAAACACACTAGATAAAGCTTATTTAATAATCAATTATCACAAATTACAACTCTTTGAGTAATAACAACTGTGGCATTGATACCACTGACGATTGTAGTGCGAGATAATCTAAAACACATCATAATCCTATATATTTAGGTAAAGTAACAGGACAATTTTTGAGTGTTACACATATTTGATGAATAAAATAAATTCAATTCAAATCATGCGCCATTCAGCGTACTTATTTTCTTGGGCTACATCATGAATTCAGCACAAGTTACATAATATTATGATGAGATTCAAAACGATTTGAGTAAAGGTCAAATAAAGCTCTGCATTAAAGTGAACTGGTAACAATGTTCATGATTTCACAAGCAGTGAGCTGAAATAACAAGCCAGAAAGTTTAACTTTTCCAGTTCAAATCAGCTGCTGACCTGGTATACTATATCTCATATTGTCCAATAGGTAATGCACAATAACAATGGTTTTCATGAAACCATTTAACACTATTCAGTATTCACACATATATTTTAAGTGAAGATATGTTTTTTGAAATTATTTGTATTTACAGTGCGTTATTCCTTCATCAAAAGTTTTAGAAACAGTATCACGATTTCAAAAAACTCTCTAATACAATGCCGCCAGTTCACTAATTGTTATTAAATGCCCCTTGTCAATGCCCCTTTTGGTAACTTTGCCTTGAACTTGTACTGATCTTCAATACCTAATATAAATAACCACTTAAACCCAACATGAACCCAACACTATACATAAGCCCATTAAGCCGGCACCCATTGGCACCAAAACAAATTGAACATCCTTGCCCAACTGTCAGCTATTGTAGCTTTAACCAGATGTGACAGCTTGAAATATTCTATTTTACAATAGTGGGCAAATAGCAAAAGATAATCAAAATAACTTGGATATGAATCATAATTACAACATGCAAGCATGCTCCATCGTTGTAACCATAGAATCATGAAAGGTTTTACATTCATTTGCATCAATTTATTGACAATTAAATTAGGCTGAATCTTTTATATTTTTCATTCATCACTTTGCTTTTTATAATTATGAAATTCTTAACCTTGAAATCTTGATGTTCTTACAGGTGTAATAATAATAATATTCTGCTTTTATATAGCGCATGATACATCAATAAAACGATGTGTCTAAGCGCTTTACAGATATATATATCATTACCTAGTCATTAGATTTAGGCTTGCCCGCACACAATGTATGCACGTTCTCCACTCCCTGGTGAGCATTCCGCCCAGTCCCCATTTTACAAACGCACACTTGCTCATCCAACTACATTAACTTTTGCATCCTACTGGGTACCCATTTAACACCTGGGTGGAGAGTGACAAATGTAGATTAACATCACGCCAAAGGACATTAGTGCTGCAGCAGAACTTGAACCCTGTACCTTGTGATGTGCAGTCGGATGACTTATCCACTAGACCACAACACCTCTATGATGAAAGCAAAGTTGAGTTATCACATTCCTGGAATCTGGTGGTACATGTACAAGAGATTGCAGCACAAAGCAAGTTCAGGACATCTCCACCTGAAAATAAAATAAAAAGATATAGATATAGGCATAAATAAAATAGACAAAAAATCAAACTGCATGTGATGTCTTGCCTGCACCTCGCAATTTGCCTATTAAGTATGAACACTTCCAATTGATATCTAATAAGAAATTTGGTAGCATTCGGCCAAGTTGACTAAAAACAGGTGAAATGACCAACCACTGGATGGCAACACTATTCATTCACTAAAACATAATTGATTTTTGATCTTGGTGATGAAAGTCTTCCTCATAATTTTTGGGTGCAGGTTTAATGAAATTTGGACATATACTTTTGAAATGAGAATTTAACAAAGGTTATTTTTTAAGCAAAATATAACACAAGTGACCATAATTTACCTTTGACCACGACCTTGGATATGAAAATTCTTCCACATAATCTACATGTATGATCCTTAATTATGACAAGTTTCATCAAATTTCTTCCACATAATAAAATGATGCTTGATAATAGGCCATTTTTGTAATGTAACCAAATTTAATGCATAAGTCTTTGTGAAGTGCCTCAATACATGTTATTTCATTCACCTGAAAAGAATAATAGTATTTCAATAGACAGAATCCGAACTGAACACATTAGTTGTTGCCAGGTTGGACAAACATTATGGCTTGACCTACCTAGCAACACTAAATATATGCAGTTTGTCTTCTGACTATTGAAATACTATCATTCTTATAAGGTGAATGAAATAACTTGTACTGAGGCACTTCACAAAGACTTATGCATTAAATTTGGTTACATTACGAAAATGGCCTATTGCTATGTGCAATTTTCATCAAATTTGGACATAACCTTTTGAAATGAGAGTGATTTTTAATTTTTGATGCCGCGGTAGGAAAAACCGGTACCTATGTCTCACTCTAGCTATGCAGACAAGACACAAAAATCTTCAGAGAATCATGACAATTAAATAACGACTCTGTAAATCACTCTGCTATCACAATTATTCTTTTGTTGAACAAACAAGACATAAAGAAGACATAAAGAAGAAAAAAAAGGTCAAACTGAATTACTTACCAGATCACACAGCACTCTTCACCAGAATGCAGCTAAAGGTCATGCCAGGATTTCTGCGAGAAACTTCCAACTATCTATTGCTGGAAAACAAATGAAAATTTTCAAAAAAAATTAATTATTTGCCAAGTTGACCCGGCCGGGTCTTGTCATAGATTACAGTTGAATTCATAAACATACTGTTTCACTGGTTCTGAGATAAAAATTGGATAACTCGTATAAATTAATTCCATAAATTTCGCCTTTGGAATTACGTAATTTAAATTTTATAAACTTTACATAGAAAAGAAATATGTATTTTTTTTCTTCTGTCTGATTTTTTATTTCAATTAGATCTAAATCAAGAAAAATGGGGGAAAATTTTTTGTACCAGAACTTGGTAGCAATCGATCAATCTACCCCCATTGTGCGAGCTGTAAAAAGTACCGTCTACATGGGAAATGTTGGCAAAAGTCTGTTTTATTAAAGAATGACCCATACCAGACGGTTATTTCTGTCTAACCCAAACCATGCTAACCCAATCCTGACCTAAACTGAAGTAGTCTTACATTCTTAATAATCACCAACCTAGACCGAAAAATCAGGTCAACGTCGCTATTAATAAGGACCGCTATTCATAAGGGCCGCTATTCATAAGGCTGCTTTTCATAATTTGAGAAAAGGGTTTCTATTCATAATACTAGAAAAGGGTCGATATTCATAACACGACAAGAGGGTCGCTATTCATAACACAAAATGAGGGTCGCTATTCATAATACGGAATGAGGGCCGATCGCTATTCATCAGGATCATTATTCATAATCGAAGAAGAGGGTCACTATTTATAACACGAGAAGAGGGTCGCTATTCATAATACAAGAAGGATCGCTATTCATAAATTTTAATGAGGGTCCCTATTCATACAAAAATGAAAGTCAGATAAGCAATAAACAAAATGATAATAAAAAAGCAAAATGGATAGGGGACACCCCACGACTGTGGCATGGGTGCAGGGGGGGGGACGCCACATGGCCCCGAATATTTGTAGAAAATATTCATTGAAAACATACATTTTTTTTAAAAGAAAAAAAAGGCATGCCCCAATAAGATATGTGACCCATCATCCCGGGCCGTAGCCCCCTCCCCCCCCCCCCCCAATCAGTCTGACCAAGCTGCACGATTCGGCCCACCCACCCTGAAGTATTTCCTTGGTACAAGTGCATATTGTCGACAATTCTCGTCCAAGTAGTTCATAGATGGCGTAGCCTGTGTGTGTTTCATTGGGGGAGGGGGTGGTGGGGGTGTAGCACCGTTGGCATCAAGGGGCTGATCTAACATGTCCCTAATCCTCAGCAAAGGAAGGAAGCGACAGAGAGGGGGTTATTGGGACTTAAGTTGTATACTATATTCAAGCTTTTCGTAAATAAACAATATTACAAGGAGGATTTTCAAGATTTTAAGCCATATAAGATACGATTTTGTGACCTTAAGGCATTATGGGTACGGTGGCCTCCCCTGTATCATGTCTTTTTAAAAGCATATTTTTCTTTTCAGCTTTGATAATTATATAGACATCCCCATAATCTAGCTAATATATTTCCCCAGCTCCAGTGGGGACAAGAGAAAGGAAAACAAAACACACCCATAATCCTATCGTAATTTGTCCCCTTTGTGGGAAATCTTGCTCCCCCTACCCCCCCCCCCTCAAATGAGAGTCAAACTTATGAACATTTATTTTGGTGACAATTAAGACGATACATTTTACAATGAAACCACCTCAGCTCCCCCCCCCCCCCCCAACAAAAAAAATAAAAAAATAAATAAATAAATAAATAAAAAAATAAAAAAATAAATAAATAAATAAAAAAATAAATAACTATAAATGTCCAATATCTGACTGTCCGAGTTGTCATCATATAGGCGTAGGCGGCATGGGGGTGGAGGGTGGGGCTGGATATTTCATAATTAAAATTAAAATTTTATTGATTTAAAAAGAATTTGTGAATGTATGGAGAGAAAAGGTGAGTAGATCTACACAAATCACAGACCAATTAAGACTGTTGCAGTTTGTCTCAGTATCATCAGGACAGAGCCATTACCAATACCAGCCAGGCCCCTATTTCTATTAGTTATTAGCGTTCCCGCACAGAAATTGTACCCATGACATTGTGCACATAATTTTGGGAATAGAATACTCATCTTTCTATTACAATAATATCAAAACAAAACAAAAGGCAAGGGATTCAAAAAATGAATGGTGCCACAATTATTTGCATACTAAGTTAACTAGCACTAACAGTAGTTAGATCTAAATCTAGACAAAATCTAGTCACTAATTTCAAAGTTAAACTCATAGTCTTAAAGCACCCTGACACTTCCACGATATTGGTTTACGAATGGTTTGCCCATTGTTTCATGTCACGTTTTTGCCATAACAGGAAGCGTTTGCGGAACATGCTGGAGGATGATAGAGGCTAATGCGGGACAAAGCTTGAAATTTGTGGCAGAATTTTCAAAATGTTTAAAATTTTGGCACAACAAATTTGTTGGACGTCTTTCGTGAACACTTCAGGAATTATGAGTATCCTATACGTATTCTACCTGTGTCCATACTGACTGGTGCGTGCCAATGCCCGAGTGACACGCATGTTTACGACTAGTTCACGATGGATTTACGAATAAATTGCTCATAATTTGTGCATCGACTGCGGATACTTCCCGCAGTTTTCACATTACTTGCGCACTGTACGCACAGAAAACTAAGGAAAACAGGAAAAGAAAAAGTGACCGCTGAAAGCATCTTCTCCTTCTTCTTCAAGATAATCTGCCTCCTTCAATACTGAAAATTCTTGCAGATGCCGTATACTCGGCCTGATTGGGGTGTGCAGGTGGACCATTACACCGGTGTTTCCCCCTACTCTTATACGAAAAGTGCAATGGGTTCTTAACGTGCAAGGGTGGTGACTCTTTTGTACACAGGACCTCCATTTAACGTCCTATCCGAGGGACGGAGTGTTTTCCACTTGACATAACCTGCGTCTATGAACAAGGGAAGGGGCACATTAACACACAATGCAGACATCAGTCATCCGCCTCGGTGGGAGTCGAACCCGGGATCTTTGGTTCGACAGGCATACGCTTTACCGACTGAGCCAACTCGCCTCCTCACTGCTTGAATAATAATGGCGTGAACAATATTTAAGTATGGCGTATATGCAGGAATAAAAATTTGTGGAAGTTTCAGGGTGGCTAAACTCTTATTTGACTTAGTCTAAACTCTAGTTTAAAATAAAATGAATAGTAGTGAGTGACAACCATGACTAGGGACAGAAATGGGTATTTTAAAATTGCACTTAGGGATCTTTAAATGTATCAGAATTGCTTTATCCTTTAATTCCCAGTTGATTAATGTAAAAATCATCAAAATCGGCCAAGGGGCTGATTTTTTATGATTTTTTTAAAATTTCATGCATCGGTAATTTTCAATGGTATTTTTCAATGGAAAGTTTGGTCAAATCCTAAGACAAAGGTAAGTCTTTTCATAGTGAAAGTTATGTAAACAAAAGAGTAAACAACTTCATACAAGAATATTTCTGATATAAAATGTGCTAGAGGTTTATTTCAAATGAAAACATGACTTACATTAGCAGACAAAACAGATGTCACTATTCAAAGACATTGTCATCAATTTATTATTCCGTGGTTGCCATGGAAACAAAGGAAAATAAACACATGTAAACAAAGGTAAATAACTTAGCCCGACAATGAGTTTTAAGTACAAAACTTCTTTTAATGTATTTATCATTATTCAGTTAGCAATATATAACAGTTTTGAAATGACAATATCAGTTCTCTTCTCGTAATTACAATTTATATTTGTTTACCACTTTCTTGTCTTATTCAGTGATGTAAACAAAAGAGTAAACAATTTGATTGTCGCGTAAATATGCTGTACGTTGATCAATTTCTTTCATTTCTTCTCTTAATAAATGATTGAATGGTTATATTTTTGTTGATGTCTTATGATTTGTACTAGATACTTTGAGTGGTACTGTAAATGCTGTGTAACTATTAAGTAAACAAACACATACTAAATTTCAAATACTTGCAAGTTGACTGTTACTTTACATGTACATGCATTTATAAGAAACGGGGTCTCATTAATGGAACAAACTTCCATATAATACATGCATAATTATACACTTGTACCTTTCTTTCTAAAGGCTTTCTAGTACAAGTACAGCATACATTTACTTAGTTTGGGGCTGCATCAGCAATGCAAACAAAAGAATAAATTCTATAAAAATAATTGTACATAGTCTTAACCTATTTTTGTATATGACCCCTAACTTTTTTTTTTTACTCTCTCTGCAGGCTAAGTAAAGAAAGGATTAATACCAGCTCTCTTCAAAGAACATCATTGATAATTATTACTTGAACTACAGTGCAGTATGCAGAAATGATTCACCTACCACCTCAAATTTTCTTTACTACATGTATAATTTAAATCATAACACAATTAATACACCATGCTTGTGAGATTTTTGTTTGTTTAATGTTCCATTTCTTCAGTTGCATTAACTAGACAGATACACTTCCAGGTGATATCCCACTTTAGATGAATTCTGTTGATGAAAATAGAAAAGTACATGTAATTAAATTGATTTCATTTTTTTTAACTGAATTAATCAAATATACTGTAGGCCTATAATATACATTCATTTGTAAAACAGATTGAAAAAAAAATGAAAAAAAATAAACTGAGGTCAACATGAAACCATCATCAAGAAGAAAAAAAAGAAGACAACAGTATCACGATGAAACTGGTTTGTGATCCCAAGAAATTTGATCGGGTGACAAGACATTAACTAACCTGAATTGAATTGAATTAAAACAATTATTGACCTAATTTATGTGAATGTGTGAAAAGGAAAGAAGAGCCAAATAGAATAAACTTTCAACATAAAAGTCTTTAGTCTTAAGCCCCTCTTTAATCATAACTTTCAATATCATTCTGTCAGTTTCTTAAATTCAATTCAATTCCCGATTCGAATTCACCGTTATTAAGGGGAGTAAGTACACTACATGGAACAGCCGACCACACAAAATGAGCATGACCCATTCGCACAAAATGTATCTTCGATCTTTCGAGCACCCTCCCTACACGGCAGTCACAGCACACACCTCACACACTGCACTGCAATGATTCGGTCGCGGCAGTTACGGCGTACTGCGTTGCAATGAATCGGCCACGGCAGTCACTAGCTCACACCACACACACTGCACCGCAACTCACTTGCGATCGCATGCGCTACAAAACCAAACAAAATCATCGTTATTTTCTAGTAGAAAACTCTTTTGTCTACAAACTGATACCAAATTCATCAATATTCTTATAACATTTAATGGAAAAAACTAAGTTTAAAGTGGTACTTACCTCAAAAATGATCGTAATTTAGCAAATCTTCGTCGATTTTTAAGCTAGTTGTGGCTACTGTATTGCAGACAATTCTGGTATCCGATATATACCCCTACCTACCGCAATACAACGCGAAATCGTCTGAAATGGATACGAAGAAAATAGACTTCGCTTCGTCGATGGAAAACGAAGTTTTTGCGTGCAGACGGCAGATGCGCAGTTGCGTTGCGCAGTAGCCCGTTGCGGTCCCTACCATGACCAACACCATGCATGCATAGATCTAGTACAATTAATTTCAACAGTTAATAGTCTACCCATATTTTAAAAAAAATAGGGAAATGATAACACATTAGACTTAGATTTAAGATTCATAGTACGAACAATCGTCCGTCTCGACTTGGACCTATATTGTCCATTGTCCATTGAAATTGATTTTATCTAAATCTATAGATTTACTAACATCTAAATCAACAGGTGGGACAATCAGAGTTTTGAGTTCGAAATATCTGCTTAAATGTGTTATAAATTGATATAATTTAAGCAGCGACTTCAGATTTTCATTAAATTCATGCATCTAATCTCATAAAAGTCAAAATAGGTACACGAAACACAGTTTACTTACCAATTTTTACATCCCGTTCAGACGATGCTACAGATTCGACGGTTCATCGTCTGCTAGAATTGAAGGAGGGCGGGTTTCATGAACCGTCGAATGCGGATTCGTCGGTTCATGCAAACGCTCCGCGCAACGTTTCGTTTTTAGTAAAAATATAAATATGTTTTTGTCAAAAAATATCTCAAATCAGCATCTGAAAATTTGTCAGTAGAAAGATATCATAACAATCAACACAATTATGGAAAAAAAATATTTTGAAAAATTTGCCAAAAATCGACGGATTCGACGGTTCATGTAAACGCCGACGATATGTGAATCAGTAACGTAGGGACAACATGATAAGTTTCAAATAAAATGTTTTGTAAGAGGTGCATTATTTTTATGTTATTATAATTTTATTATCATACGCCGCCGGAGACGGTAGGCCTATTTTTAGTTAGGCTATATCAAAAAAATATATGTATTTTGAAATAACGTCAATTTCAGAAACTGCAAGATGCGCAATTATAATAAAAAAATCTCGCTAGGTTTGATGAAGAAATAACATTTCTGAGATATAAATTATATTTTTGTCTTACTCGCTTTGCTCGCTCGCAAAATGTAGAAACGGGATAGTAGTGTCAGGTAGCGAGGGCCATGACCATTCCCATATGATATTAGGGCACCTCGCTGCCCGAATATAACCGGGGAATATAACCTTAATTGTTGTATTTTATATCGAATTGACATTAATACCGTACTACAACAAAGTGTCCTTTATTTTCCTCGTTCGCTTCAATTCTCGCAAAGTTGATAAGGATGGTTCCGATGGCAACGAGCTAACTGAATATACAAGCTTACATTTTTTCTAGTGTATATTGATGACTAAATTACATTTTTTCCATAATAAAAGTACTGAAAATTTTACTCGCTCGCAATATTTCAGATCCGGATAGTAAATTTCGGGGCAAGAGGCCGTCACTGCCCTTACGCGAACATGTACCCTTTTTGATGAATTCAGATTCAGGGTGACGCGAAACTTTTCAACTCCTTAAAGATGCCGTGACTAAAAAAGATGAGATTGAAAAACGTTGATGTAGTAGACTAAAGACTGGTGTCCCCCCCCCCATGAATGAACCCACGCTACGCCACTGAGTAGCAGTAAGAGGTGCCCCCCCCTCTTTCCACCTCTGTGTTGATTCCCCCAATCCAAATCTGATATGTGCCACTTCTACTTTGACAAGTGCCAATTTTCCTTTGTAATAAGTGCATTTTGCATTCTAATAATTTCTGATAAGTGCTCCTTTTTACTTTGACAGGTGCCCCTTTTTCCATTTTAATAAAAAATTAGTGCACTTTTCCCTTTTGATACGTACCCATTTTCCTTTTCTAATACGCTCCCCTTCCTATTCTTAAAAATGCCCCTTTTCACATATAATAAGTTTCCCTTTCAAATTTGATAAGTTTCCCTTGTTATTTTTGACGTAATTGCCCTTCGATATGTGCCCTTTTTTACCTATATCCCCACTGTCGCTTAACCCCCTTTTGCGGTCATCTTACCTGCTTGAAGAGCCATAATAGTTTGAAAGGATCGGAGCAGCTTCGTGTAGCAACAGAAACTTTTTTTTAAACACCACAATGCAATGCAGTGGAGCCGATACAGGGGCACAATTCCCCAAATTTCATAAGAGCAAAAGGCTGTGCCCCTTTTAGAAATATAATCGTGCTCGTTTTCAAAGCTACCAAATGTCCTTTTTCTAGATATATAAGAAGTGTGCCCTTTTAACACTAATCGTTGCCTCTTAATTATTATGGCATATTATACTCAACTTCTAAAAGAGGCATCTTTCACACTGTCATCCTTTAGACCCCATGCACAGTGGCGTACGCAGGATTTTTTCAAGGAGGGTGTTTAACAACTTGGAACGCTCAGGTGGGGGGAGCCTGGGGGGGGGGGGGGGGGGGGGGGTAAGAGAATTTTTTTTTTTTTTTGCCCCCGCAAATGTGAAAATCGCGCCGACCGATATTCCGTATCCGGGGGAGGGTCGGGGTGTAAGGAGTATTCATTTTTTCAACAAAAAATTGAGGGGGGTTAACCCCCAAAACACCCCCCCCCACCCCCTCTGCGTACGCGCCTACCCATGCAGATGATGCCCTTCATAACAATGCCAAGGTAATCAGCTGCCCTTTGTTCGATAATATATAATTTAGACAATTTCGGAATTTTTGAATTTAGGCAACTGCATTTGTTTTACCAAATGACATTCCTGTTAAAAAGACTGAGACGTAATTACCATACGTGCTATGAAAAAATGTTGTTATATCACCCCTCTTCTCCCCAGAAACAATATATTTCTCATAACCTCCCTGATAATTGAAGTTTGAAGCTTATTTGTTCCACATTTACATCAAAAAACAATTACAAATTAATTTTATTTTTTATATAACCGTATAAGCGTACATCACCAAAAAAAAAAAGATTTCAAATCAAGTATAATGTACGGGAAAATAGGTACGAAGTTTCGAAATAATTGTATATAGATATGACAGGCAAGGTAATACAACGTAAAACATGGGGAGGCAGGGGAGCCTTAATAAAATCAAAGCTTGTATGTGAATAGGCTCCCGTACTGAGTAACACAATATAGTAGGTCTGAATTAGTAAGGTATTATAGAAGGCGAAAACGGAATAGTATAGTATGAGTTCCTAAGGGAGTACAAGGAGAATGAATTCGAGAGGAAGAAAAAAAGTAATAATAATTATGTGCCCCTATTATAATTTAAAACGACTGAGAGCATTTTCTCTCAAATTTTCCCAAAACTGTCTCGCTACGCTCACTCGATCACATTCATAGTTTATCTCATTAAATTATTATTATAATTATTGTTATTATGATAATTATAATAATAATACTACTACATTTCCTAATAAAACTAGAGAATTTATAATTATTGACTGGCCTTGTCCACTAGCTCTCGCTGTGTTTTTAAACATAGCCCCATCTACGTTGACAGAGAGATATTCAGGAAGCAAGAAACTCACTTTGCGTGTGTAGTGTTTTATTGTAACCCTTCCGCGATCTAGTTCCTTGTGCGGAATCCAGATAAGTGGCCAAAAACACTCCTTTTTCTGAAGGTTGTGGACCGGACTACTACTAGAATCATGGCTAACAGGTTACCGGCATGTGTTATTGATCCGGGGACAGGGTAAGTTAAAATCTTCTTTCTATCATTATTCCGTAAAGCTTCATTTTTATCGCACTTGTTACTGAACATAAAAGGGCAACTCCCATCTTTATCATGTTCATTCGACACTAGTGCTGTAATATCCTCCGCAAAAAGGAAGTGCTAAAGACAGCTAAGTAAGAGAATTGATTGTGTCTTTGTGACTTTCAAAAGCACGGCCAATTTGACAAATCTTAATATGGATTTATATAGAACAGTGTGAAACCAGTTAAAAGAAAGGCAGGGTGATATTGGACCCCGGTCTTGGACATATTGTGGAACAACTGGAATAGGAAATCACTAGAATCATGATCATCACATTCACAGATACATGCTCAAGTTGAGTGCCTGTGCATTGCCATTGGTGAAACTGAAAGAATTAGTGGTTTCCTATTTCATAATCAAGTCATAATCTGGAGTTAAAGATTGCACGAAATTGCATTTTATAGTATTCAAGGGCTGTATTAGAAGTAGGTCATGAGTCGATCTGACAAAATTTGGTTAACATTTATGATTAATCATGTTATAAGGGGTCTTGGTCATAGTCTCTGACTCGGTCTCTGATCGAGCTAAATTGTGTTAGAAAGGGCGACACATCTAAGCATTTACACAACTCACAAGTGTACATATTTCATCTATAGAATATAAACAACTGTAATAATAACCTAGACTTTGGTTATGGTAGGGTTATTAAAGAGGGAAGTCACCCTAAGTTTTTTTAAATTTTTATAACAATCTGAAAAATGAGAGATTCAGATTAGGGAAAAATTGAGCAAAATTGAGTTGAAAACTTGAAATCATTAAATTAAGACAGAATATTGTAACTTGTAATCCATGAATTCCAAAGTGGTAACTCTCTGACCTATCTGGCAAGGTCCTCTTCCATTTGCTTTGTACTGAAATGATAGTTTCATTTACATTATTTATAATTTTCTGAGTTGTTAATGATGGAATTTATTTATCTCGTAGAGGGTTGTTTTGTAAAGACATATTTACAATGATCACATCTAGGGTGCATGTATGATTGTCTCTACTATCTATTTACTCATTCTGCGAAGGATACACTCCGCAGTTCTCCAAACCTGGAGGAAACCAAGAAGAAGAAGAAGAAGATTGACAATTTTAGATAATTCAATAGTTGTTTTTTAATCCAGTTAAAACATGTACCGGTATATCATTTCACATTAGAAGCAGCAGAAACTTCATTTATAAAGTGGATATACATGTATATCACCGTACTGGATCACTTGGTTAATTGTTCGAGTACTGCCGTGGCACTAATGTCCTTTGGCCAGACTTTAATCTGCTTTTGCCACTTTCCACCCAGATGATGTAAATGACTACCTGGCAGAATGAAAGTCATTGAATGCCAAAGTGCCTTGTCGGGGTAGCTCAATAAATCCGGGTTGATAATAGTACAGCGCTTAGAAACAGTAATAAGTGATATATTATTATTATGTGTATGTTTATGTGTTTTTTTCCCCTCCAGATACTGTAAGTTAGGCTTTGCAGGAAACACTGAGCCTCAGTACATCATTCCCTCAGGTGAGCAGATAATACTTGAATTAAATCCGTTGTAAACCCATTACGGTACCTATGAGATTGAGTATTAAGAACATTGGAATGAGAGAATACAGGAGTCAATAGGTTAAAATAATCCCTGAAGTACACCAAAGAAAAATTTGTGATATCTAAAATTAGTCATTTTTTTCAGGAAAACATGTCACATGGTAAGCAATTTGCTCATACTGTTTCCAGACCTAATACTTCATACCCGCAGAAATAGATTATTTTTCCATTTATGAAGGGAACTTTTAAAAGATATAACAGAAGGATGTTAGTACATCATATATGATTTATTCCACACAAAAAAGAAATAAAGGAAAACTGGTGCAATATGATGATAACTATTTTAATGATATTAATTGATGCTTTTAAAACATGTACATTACAGCAGACCTCTCTTCCTTTGATTCATTGTAGCCTATGTATCCTTTATGTCCTCTGTATTCCTGTTCAGATATTTATATTTCTTTAAGGCTCTTTTTCTCTTGCTGAGAATAGTAGAAGTTTCAGGGTGTGTTGTACATTTAAAAGTGATGTGGTAAAACAGTACATGATTTATTGTAATTTTTCTTTTCATGACCAGCCATTGCGATCAGAGAATCAGCTAAAGTTGGAGATCAAGCATCACGAAGATTAGGGAAGGGTGTGGAAGACTTGGATTTCTTCATTGGAGATGAAGCCATTGATAAACCAAACTATGCTTGCAAGGTATGTGTATTCATCATTCTACAGGCCTAATAAAAACCCGCTTTAAATCGGTTTCCCGATGTTTATTTATTTTTTACCCCGATTTTTTCTTGATTTGTTTTTTAACCCAATTTTTTTTCTTCCCCCCCCCCTCCCCCTATTTTATCCTAATTTTCCTGATTCTTTCCTGATTTTCTCTATTCTTCCCTATTTTTCCCAATTATTTCCCAATTTTTATTACTCAATAAATCCTTTTTTTTTTTACTCAAAGGGTGCTCACTTTCACCCCTGATTCAAACACATGTTGTATTACTTATTCACCTATTGAATGCTATGATGTCTTCCTGTAGTGTAAGTACTACTGAGTAGCATTAATCATTAAATGAACGTCTCAAATAGTATTTTGTCACACAGTAACAACAATCCTGCTACATTGATTGACCAGTTGAAAATACTTTTGAAGGAACACTATTTTGTTAGGGAGATTGGCTGATCTGTGTTTAGTGGTTCAACTGATCTTTTAAATTACCACACTTGACTCAGGTGAAGTAAGTAGGTAACGGTAGGAACTAATTTATTAAAGCTTCCGCGCCTTCATTAGGTTAACAAAGCTTAGCTACAGATAATTCAAAGCTCTTTTGAAGCACATACCTGTATATATAGACTTTGATAGATATGTGATATTAGCTTTGCAAAAACTTACTATTCTCTAATTCATTTCTGTAATATATATTTCCTGCATGATTCTTTCACCTTGCACAACAGTATCCTATTCGTCATGGAATCGTTGAGGATTGGGACTTGATGGAGAGGTTTCTAGAACAAAGTATTTTCAAATATCTGAGAGCAGAGCCAGAAGACCATTACTTCTTGCTGGTAAGTTTCACAAAACCTTGATATGACCATTAGGTATTTTTTTGCGATGTTCCTACCATTATTTTATCAATAAGTCAAGAGATTTTTGCTTTTGAAAGAAATAAATGGAAAAAATAATCATGTAATATGGGCCACATTAAATGGAATCACCATCACAAATCATAACTTCTACTCTGATATCACTGATTGTTAATGAAATGTCCATGTTTGTATGTTTTAAGACAGAGATATTCATATCTAACTTTAATTAACAAATAATGAAAGACTGGGTATTAAATGAAAGGGAAAAGTGATGTACAGGGTAGTATAAATTGTAAAAGTTCTCTATGGGAAAGGAAAGTCATAAGGGTTTAGCCTTATGTTTGATTGAAATATTCTTCTTTATTTCATGAATGTATTGGATACCTGGACTACATACTTCATTGGTCAAAAACTGTCTAAAATATAAAAAGTTGATTAGTCCCAGGTTTTCAAAAATGCTGCCTTAGGAATCAAGTTATTTGACGTATGTTTTGCACAGACGGAACCTCCCCTGAACACACCAGAGAACAGAGAGTACCTCGCAGAGATCATGTTCGAGTCTTTCAACGTTCCAGGACTCTACATTGCTGTACAAGTAAGTTGGATTAAAAAGATTCATTCAGTTGAGGATTTTTACTGTTTTGTGTTATTAAATGTTTTTCATGGACAAAAAGTATATAAACTGGTAATATTGTATTGAAGCTATCCTTTTTCTTTGTTTTATTTTCTTTTTCTTTTTTTTCTTTTTAGTCTTACATATCCTTGCAAAATAATTCAAAAAAATGTGTCATTTAATGTTTTTTTACAGTCAAATCATGGGGGTGTAGTATACCTCATTGCTCTTGCACCAATTTAAGAGTGCATGTGCATCTACATGCAGTGTTATGATTGAGATCATATCAATTATGTGTACACCACAAGAAAAGGCACAGACCATGTGAGAGCATTTCAAAAGCTTATCTAGAGATGTTGTCCTCCTCATGAAGGGACATGAACCATCATCCATCATGAATACCAGATATAATCTATAAGAAACTAATCATTGATGTTTCCATTCCAATCTGTAGGCTGTGCTAGCCTTAGCAGCATCCTGGACATCAAGGCAGCAAGCAGAACGTTCCCTGACCGGTGTCGTAGTAGACAGTGGTGATGGTGTGACTCACGTTATACCTGTGGTAAGTTATCTTATTGATCCCACTCCCATATGAGGGACAGAATGCACGCAAGAGACCCCTCTCCTGTAGACCATTCCTAAAGAGTGGTGAAGTGTGACGTCATAAAAAAAAAAAAATCAATTTTTGGAATTTCTCAAATTATTCTTCATTTTCCGAAAGAGCGTCAAAAATAATGTCAAAATGTTGAGGCCCAATTGAATATATTAAGTATTGGCTGAGATATGACCATCTGAATAAATATATTTTCCAAAGGAGCTCAGTGTTATATTGCTCCGGTTCATAACATCAGGAGTCAGAGCAATATAACACTGAGTTCCCATAGGAAATACCAAAAATAGATTTTGATGATGTCACAGCTTCGTTACTCTATGATTACGTGACTGTCGATTGTTTTTTAGTAATATCCTAATCAATAGGTGAGAGTAAAATTTGTAACTTGCAATTGTTTAAGTGACCCAAACATGTGAAGCAATGAAAGGGAAATATGTTATATCAATATGGTTTTGAATTGTATAGTTTGTTGTTTTGGCATGTATGGCATTGAAGAGACCATGTGTGTGTTAAAAATATTGCTTGTCCCCTATAAGGCCTAAAAAAAAATGAAAACGAAGGTCGTTTTTTCTTTTCTTTTTTCAACAGTTTTTTTTAGAGAAAAAATGTGTTGAAGCATTCAAAACTGAGAAATATCAGCCCAAAGAGGGAAATTTCTGACAGACTGACCCATGTGTTGCCACCTAAAGGGCAATACAACCTCTTTTTTTTTAGGCCTAATGATTATTATTGTGCTCATGTAACCTTGTTTATAACCCTTTAATTCTTTATTTTGCAGGCTGAGGGTTACGTCATCGGCAGCTGTATCAAGCACATTCCCATCGCTGGTCGTGATATCACATACTTCATCCAGCAGCTTCTAAGAGAACGTGAACCCAGCATTCCTCCTGAACAGTCCTTAGAGACAGCCAAGGCAATCAAGGAACGTTGGGGATACATCTGTCCAGACATCGCCAAGGAGTTCACCAAGTACGACACTGATCCATCCAAATGGATCAAGAAGTTTGACGGAGTCAACTCTATCACCAAGCAGAAGTTCAGCGTTGATGTGGCCTATGAGAGATTCCTGGGACCCGAGATCTTCTTCCATCCTGAGGTAGAAACAGCGCTCATCTCAAACCTGTATAGAAATACTACCCTAGGGAGACACAGGAAGTGGTCTTTGTAGACAGATGGTTGTTACATAATGGTTTTAATTGATATTTAAACAAGAAATGATGTCTCAAGGGAAACAGGACTGATTTCACTGTGCCATCAACTTGTCACCTTTCTATAAAGACCACCTGTCTGCAATAGTCACTTAGAGGCATATTGTTAGAGACCTTTAATCAATGATATTCAGTATGCATAGACAGTAGTATGATTGACAGATAAGCCAAAGTTATTCAAACTTTTTTTAATAGCAAGCACATGTGTGTTGAATTGGGTCTTTTTCCATAATTACATGTAAGAAACAGAACTGCTATTAATTAAGGCAATGATGATCCCGACTTGATGATGGAGATGATAAAGATGATGATGGTGGTGGTGATGAAGATATGTTCATGATGTTAAAAACAAACTATATCAATGATAAACATAGTTAATTTAGAGGAAAACTATTGATAGATAGGTAAATATTTAGGCTTCCCCTCAAAACAAACTATTGAATTGTGTCAGGAGTGATCATTGTCAAAGGTTTACCTGCCATTGCTTTCCTCTCTAGTTCTCCAACCCTGACTTCACCACCCCTATCTCTGAGACGGTGGACAACGTGATCCAGAACTGCCCCATTGACGTCAGGAGACCACTCTATAAGGTAACCTACTCTCTCTCATTCAAGTCTAACTATCTCCAAAATAATGTATGTGTTTTGCATGTTAGTAGTGTCATGTCATAATACTATATTTAAAATATGAGCTTCAAATATTACTTTTGTAAAGAGATTTTGATAGTCAGAAAACACTCTCAATTAACATAAATTTTCCAACAGATGAATAGTTTTTGACAGGCATATTTTGCAAAATATCTAAATTTGGGAATCGACATGCAGGATGTAGTATATAAATCAAATATGAATTGCTTATTTTGGGGTCCAGGTTATAACTATAGCTCCCCTGTGACTTTGGGACTTCGCTTTACCCATCAACTTTGTCTTAAAGGGCACAGTACGGTTTTGAGATCACCACAGGCAATAGTTTTAACCATGCCCCTCAAAGCAGTCAATATTTCTATACTGTGTATAGTGGTAGGAAGTATCATTCTTTACACATTCAGTTATAATATTGTATTAATGTTATATGTTTGATTTGTTTTATTAGAACATTGTTCTGTCTGGAGGTTCTACCATGTTCCGTGACTTTGGCAGGAAGTTGAAGCGTGATGTTCAGAGGATTGTGGATAATCGTCTCAAGCTTAGTGAACAGCTCAGCGGAGGAAAACTCAAGGTGAGATATCTCATACAAGCCATCTTACTCCTTAATGTTGAATTCAATACAAGTATTTACATGTAGAGGTGTTGTGGTTGAGTGGATACGTCGCCGAACTGTCGATCACAAGGTCCGCGGTTCGAGTCCCGCCGCCGCACTAATGTCCTTTGGCAAGACATTGATCTACATTTGCCACACTTCACCCAGGTGAAGTAAATGGGTACCTGGAAGGAATTAATTCCTTGAAATGCTAGAGCGCCGTATGGCAGCCGTGCTAAAGCCAGGGTAATAATCGGGGGCGCCAGGAGGGTCAAATCTGACTGACATGAGCGCTATACAAAAACCCATTATTATTATTTATAATTATTATTTGTATATCGTACAGGCTGCTTTATTGGTTGGTACTGTAGGCATGAAATTTACCATATAATAGATGCTATGTAATGTAGTGCAGTGACACAAATTATTGTCTCAGCAATCGTTCCTATAACCGATTCTGCATGTTATTAACGCAGTTTCCCTTTTTAAGGATTCCCGTCCAGGATTGCGTATCAGAAATAAGATACTGACATCTGATTTAGGGGTATTGTTTGAAATTTAACCCTTAGTTGCCTCAAGAGGGTAGTATGCCGCATACTTTGTCTCGGGGCACAGCACAGTTTTGAAATCACAGGTGCCCCACAAAGCAGTCAATATCTGTTTGATATACTAACATAATTTCCCAAATTAACTTCACAATTTTGACTTTGTGTATGTTGACTATCAAATAAAATAAAATAGGCAACATTACAAGACTTTAAGTAAGGGAATAATGTTTGTACATCATTATGATGCTTCAGATCAAACTTACCTTTTGTACATGTAGATTTGTTATTGTTCCATGATCAGTGAGAGTGATCCATTCCAATCAACAGAGTATTTGGTAGAGTGCTTTCTTCTTGCAGTAACGAATCGATTCACAATATGCTCCACAGAATAATATGATGGCTACGTAAACAATGATAAAACATTCGAAAATACCAGCAGAGACTATAAAAACATGTTCTCTAGCAAAATAAGTGATCCTTCAAATATCTTGAACTGATCCAACGATATAGCAGCGTTCAGAGTAAGAGAGAGAGAGAGTTTATTTGAATTATGGATGTGTCAGAATCTAATGCTGTGATAACTTGCAAGGATACCAACTTAGATGTGTACTTTCTATCTTTGACTTTGTTTTTCAGCCCAAGCCAATCGAGACTCAAGTCATCACACATCACATGCAGCGATACGCTGTTTGGTTTGGAGGCAGTATGCTTGCATCTACGGTAAGTCTCTAGTTATTCTGCATCCTCCGTTTGGATTTTTTCCCTTCTCTTTTTTTTACAAAGATATTCATATATTGATTCAGGGATAACTACCTCTTTCAATTATGATCCTAGGACATTTTTGCCCCTTAATACTAACCCTCTTGGACAACTAACTCTTGGTGAATCATTACCCCCAGACAAAAGTGCCCCTGAAAATTTTACTGTGGACAATTATTCCTTGGATTCCATTAGTATGTAGCCCTGCAATGTAAGATCAATAGGAGAGAATGAAAGGATTGATAGTGTGATATTATACAAATGATTCATGTTCGCGAGTGCATTAATGAATATGCACTGTACACAGGTTAAGTCTCGTTTAATTTCCTGCTCATTGCGGCTTAACCGATTGCAGTTCATATCACTAATGCACAAGCTATCTTTTTTGCACGTAAGGTAGGCAGGAAAGAATGCATGGTTACGTGTTGTCATTTGACCAATTAAATTCTAGAACCCGCTTTATTTACAGATCTTATATTTACCAATCAGGTATTTTAATTGTATTTTGAATCAAGATATGCATATCTGCTTTATTTTTGCTCATTCAGCCGGAGTTCTACACTGCTTCTCATACTAAGTCTGATTATGATGAGATTGGACCCAGCATCTGTCGCCACAACCCCGTCTTTGGAGCCATGGCATAGAGGGCGACAAACATAGAGAGAGAGACAGAAGTGATAGGAGGTAGAGAGGAGAATATATAGAGATTGTAATGCTATTGGCAACCATGGAAAAGATTTAAATAATCAACATCATCACTTTGAAAATATCTTGGCGTCCTATCAATAACAAGATCACCACTGTAAAGGCATCATCATGTTCATAATCGCTATCTCAATTATCATCATCAACATTTCTTCCTCCGTTTACCGTGCCACCCTGATTTGATGACCAATCTGAGATGAAATGAATCATTTTTCAATTCAATTCAAATTTATTTCCACAACCTGATAATCATGAATGTATGGTGATGATGGTGATATTGAGAATAAGAGGATGATGACAGTGATGATGATGATGATAAGAATTAAAGAGGAGATATTATTCCAGTTTCTTAGCCATGTCTTGAATGCTTCCCTCTTGTGGCAGGTAGAGAGACTGGGAGCAATGTAGTGTTATTTTATATACATGCATACCATATGTAGATGATATTCTCACCAACTTATCTATCATTACCAAATAAAGATAAATATTATTAGAAATTTACCAAGATTGTGATAAAATTGTATGGGATAAGTTTGAATTTTAATTATAATGTATGGATTGGCTTTATATTTGGATATAGATGTATGTTATAAGCCACCTTGTTTTATTTCAAATTATGCATCAATCTGTTCCTTCTACTGATTATTTTTTGTTGTAGAATCTTAATCATTGTGGCAGTATGTTGTAAAAATCTAAATATGATTTACATTACTGTACATGTGATGATTTTATACATTTTTTCTAATGGATAGAGCATATACGGTAGTTTAATTCATGATGTAGCATAAAAAACATTGACTTTCACAATTAGTTTGGGATAATGCTTGTGTACTTAGGTAAATATTTAATCTGAAGTTTGTTAAAATGTATTTATTCTTCATTTGTAAGCAGCACATTGATTTAATCCAGTATCAAGCTGGCTAATTAAGCCTTTTAAAAAAGCACTTAAGTTTGATAAACAACCATCTGATTTCTGATACAAAAAGGCCTTGTGGTGGAGAGAGTTGTGTTGTAAGGCATGGTATGTGATCTTTATACAGGACACTTCATCTTGTTGACTTTTACAATCCAGCATTTGCATGAAGGCTGATCCTAAATGACAGAAACCATTTTTTCTCCAGTTTTTGAGAAGGAAAGAGCATCCAACATGATTTTATTGAGATGAAAACTGGGAGAAAAAGTCCCTGTTTTTATGACCACTCCATAAAAACGCCTCAAAATATGTACAGATTTGTTCGGTTTTTGTTTGGAGGTTGATATTCTTCCTTCATTCATGTTGTGTGTTACTATGTAGTATTATATTTACTTTGAATTTCTCCATACATCTATTTCCCCAACAAATGATAAATAAAAAATAGTTGTTCGGACAGAATATTTGGTCTCTCTACACTCGGGCAGCTTCTTCTTGCTTTTCTTTGGGAAATTCATCATCAGTAGATAGCCGAGTATGCTTCCAAAGTATTTGTTCTTTCTATATCATGTGGAGATTGTCTTTGATGTCCCTCGTTATATGTAGGAAACGTAAAAAGTGCCTGATTTTAGAGAAAAGGAAGGAGTTAAGAACAGCATAGTTCAATTTTCATCATGTATTTACATAATCATGAATGTAGTTAGAAATTACTCAAACCTTTGAGGAAAATAGTGCATACCATTTGTGATGTCATAATAATAATCTGCACTTGTATTAGAATGCATTTGTGTAGTATTCCTTGGAATTATTTTGCTAGGAAACAAAAAGACAGCACCACGCTTTATCTCTACTATTGTATAGACTTTTGAATAGATTATTTTGCAGATTGATACCATGAAAATGATTTGGATATTGTGCCAAGTCTGATCAAGTATTGCATGATTGCCTAGTACTGGGTAAAGGTTACATTATCACATACTATTGTCTTTCCCAAACCAACCAGGTCACTAGTGTGAACCTAGTAGAGACAAATCTTTTCTTTGTAGCTCTGTTAGATGAATGTCCATCATGAGGTTAAGATTTCATGTAACAATTAAAGAGCCTTAACAACACTTGTTAGCATATCCTTATTGGTCACTGTTGCATGTCTTTTAGTATGATATATCCACAAATCAGGTTGTTTCCTTTGATCTGATGCAAATTAATAAATACACTTTTATTATGCCTACATGATTGTTGTGTATGGTGCTTTCTTGCATTGTAGTTGCCGTTTGTTCAAAGTGTTAGAAATATATTTTCTTTCATTTGTGCTTGGTATGCCTCTTGTAGATATTGTGGTCCGAATTTAGGTTTGTAAAAAATGTGTGGAAACGCGTCATATGACGCACATAAACCTAGGTTTGTGGACAAACCTCCTTTGTTAAAATAGGGCCTGTGAGTTTAGTATGCTGGAGATACTGTATTTATAGCTACAGGTATATTTGATGCACACACACACACACACACACACACTCTCTCTCTCTCTCTCTCTCTCTCTCTCTCTCTCTCTCTCTCTCTCTCTCTCTCTCTCTCTCTCTCTCTCTCTCTCTCTCTCTCTCTCTCTCTCTCTCTCTCTCTCTCTCTCTCTCTCTCTCTCTCTCTCTCTCTCTCTCTCTCTCTCTCTCTCTCTCTCTCTCTCTCTCTCTCTCTCTCTCTCTCTCTCTCTCTCTCTCTCTCCATACTTCATCCTCACATTCCTTGTTTATGTGCAATCTCTCCTTTGTTATTCTTCCACATTCTCCTTAAAAAACAACCTCTCACCAGCTACTCAGTACTGAAACCACTTTGATGTATAAAATCAAACGGCACTGATTAAACACAAATTTCATTTTGGCATTTTAATCTCAATTTGTACACATTTTGGTATAAAAACAGCCATCAAAACAATACATCTTTGTAACTCAGTATGTATAGTTTGTTGATAGTTGTCTAGAATGGATTGAGGTGTTACAATGACAAGCAAAACATGGAGAAAATTCAATCTGCAAAATGCTTTATGTTATGCCAAATACAGAATGCATTGATTTTAGACTGATGATTAAAGGGCAATCCAACCCTTGTATAGGTTCATTTGAATGAAAGCAAACACTATTAGAGAAAGGAATGGTGAAAGTTTAAAAATTAATCAGACCAATAATAAGAAAGTTATGAATGTTTGGAATATGAGATCACTACATCTATGCGTATCTCAAATTGGCATTTTGTCAGTGGACTGTGACATAGACACAGATAACTATCCTGTTTGTGATGTACACAAATATAGCTAATTTCTGTTTTTCTCCTTGGGGCACTTCTCAAATTATATTATGGAGAGTATATTATTACAGATCCTCTAAAAAGAAAAGACCATCCTGAGTCATATATGTTTTAATTTTTTAATTTTTTAAATTCTAGTCATTTTTCTGTTGGAACAAATGAGAAAGTTGTCCGCATCTAAATCACAGAGACATTACCAATGCTGCCAATTTGAAGAGCCCATACCTTTAGTAGTCACAACGTTAAAACATGAATAACTTTCTCATTTTTTGTCAGATTTCATTCGAACTTTCAACAGTCTGCTTCACAAATCTTCTGCTTTCTTCTAGAGTAGTTTGATCTTAAGGTTGGATTCCCCTTTAAATAACTCTCACAATATCAGCCCAAGACTACTTTTCTTACACACCAGCCATTATTTATCATTATGAGTCAATATAAGCCCACTATAATATACATACTGAACTTTGTACAAACCAATAAATGTATATATAATCATATACAACATCATGAGCTCTTGCGTTGCTACAGCAACAATTCTTACAAAAAATAATTCTGGAATTCTTCTCTCTTTTATACGAAAATGTACAATAATATGGAGTATAAATAGTCATAATATTCTCATACACTAAGAATATAATTATCTAATATGATTTTGTTTTCATTTTCTCTTATCTTTATAAGAAATAAAGAAAGATATGATGTACTTAAAGAATTTAGCCAACCAATCATAATTGAGAATGTAAAATGAATACTGATACAAACAAGAGACACTGTCTATGATTGGTGGATATGGAGTATTAACAGATAGACAAACAGGTACCAGTCATTCCCCAATGTTTCACTTCATTCGCTAATGCTTGGAAGTTGTACAAGACTGCAATGTGAAATGTTCAATGTTTGTGGTGGAACCATTCTTTCCTCTTGTCCAATAATGTTCCAAACTATTTCATTTTGATAATGAGAACTTTCTTGTAAAAACATAAAAAATAGGCTATGACTATTTAAGTCCAAGACAGAACCGTTTTCCAAGCAAGCAAGAAATACTTAAAGCAATCTACTAATGAATCGTCCAGATGCCCTGAAAGAAAACAAAATCCTGGTTTTAATGTGACCTTTATAAACCGAATCGAAATTGGAGTGTAAGCATAAGACAAATTTCCTGTTCGGAGAGAGCAAATATCTCTAAATCCTTGCTAAATGGAACCTAATACCTCCAGGCCTAAGATAATGCAGCATAGTATGGACTTAGTAAATATCTTGTTTCAGAGATACGATATATACTTCAAAACATCATGCATAGCTAATTTTTGAACCCATTATTTGAAACCAATTACCAGTACTTAACATTAACTCCATGAAGCATAGCATGGGTCATTTCATTGGGGGTGGGGGTGGGGGTGGGGGTGGGGGGGGGGGGGGGTACCTTAACATGGGTCACATAGGTGAGGGAAATTGTTGCAGGTTCTTTGAAATTCTGTTCCATATCTTGATGTTATGGTGCCTGTAGACACGGCGTATCTGTTACATACATGTACCAAATGTAATACATGTATTATTAGTAAGTTAAATATATGTCAATCTTTATAACAAACATACACTAAGTACATTTGAAACAAATCACAAACACATGTAACTTTGTACTCCTGTATCCATAGGCAGAGATCTTATCACCTAACACACTGCCTATGGGAACACAATGGTTTCCGTACTGGACATATGGGAATTAAAGAGTTCAGTATTCAACAGGTTAAGCAATATAGAGACTAAGAGATAAATAGAAATGTTTTTGAACATACATACATACAACCTTAAAGGAGCTTCGACTCTTAATTAAATCGGCAAATGTATCTGCGAAGTCAAGATGACATGCAATTATTTAAGCACTGAGATCAGTAATCTACATGAACATCCAATGATGTGACTGTCATCTAAGGTATTAGAGAGAGAGGGAAAGAGTGCTAGAGGGGGAGATAGAGAGAGGGAAACACAGAAGGAAGAGAGAGGAAGACACAGAGAGAGAGAGAGGGAGAGAGAGGGGGAGAGAGAGAGAGAGAGAGAGAAGGGGGAGGGAGAGAGAAAGAGAGAGAGAGAGAGAGGGGGGGGGGGGGAGAGAGATGATGAATTGAAACGACCGTATGATAGAAAGAAAGAAAATCTTCAGAAAGACCAGAGAATAATTAAAAAAGGGGGAATAACTAATTTGAAGCATTAGCTACTACAATGTATCTCATTTTGTGCAGAGCAAGACCAATCTGTCTCTTTATATACTGAAGATCAAAGTAGATCTGGATTAAACACATAATGTAATGAATTGTACATGTAGTTATGGAGTAGAACCAATGATTCTGAGAAATGGAGATAATTTTTATCTGATATACAACATAGCACCATGACAGGCTTGACCATTTGCTTATTTGACAGGTTGCTTTTTTGTTTGTGGGGGAAATGGCTACCATACTTTGAATAATACCCGACTGTTTATGGGCACTATGAGCCGCTTACTCTCTTTGCTTACACATCATGGTAAAAACACTTAAGAAATATTAATGAGAATGAGAAATTAAGAGAGAGAGAGAGAAAGATATTAAGAGAGAGTGAGAGAAAGAGAGAGCGAGAGTAAATAGAGAGAGATGTAAGGCTATACATGTACCTTTGTACACTAACAATTCAAGGTTTTTGCAAACAGGCACTTAGAATCTGACGTTCCCTCAGGGGATAAAATCCAGAAAAAAGGCCGGATATTCAAAAGAATTACTAGAAAGATTAAGTTATTTGCTCCAGTGACTGATAAACAAGTAACTTCACTTACGTATTAAAGACAAACAATTACGACACACTACATCACATTGACACACAATAGACTCTAATGCACATAGGCACATATGTTATATGTTATACTCAATCATACTTTTGTTTAAAGTGTATGCATATATATTTGTTATATCTATATATAAACGTATAGTACAGGATTCTATACACATACACAGTTATATACATATACATGTACAAAAATGTACATACATGTATCATAGTAGTTTAGACACACACACAACTATATCCGATCACATATTGAGAGATATAAGACCCTTGTTCTATGCGCATAAAAATAACAATGTGCTCTATGTATAACAATGTGTCCTAATATGCTATATGCTACTTCATTCACAATGTTAATGCCAAGTTAATGTTATTCCCTCACAAATAGACACGAAGAAAGAGAAGTAAAAACCTTTGCAGCATGATCTAATGCATTGAAAATAAATCTATATTATTGAACTTATATTTGCACCTTTCAATTTGATCCTTAAATCATATAAACAGTGTAGATTACTTCAGGTAACATTCCACAATATTCATACTCTAAAAATCCACTATTTGTTTACCTTGGGCTGGTATGTGACATATTGAACAGAGCTTTATGGGTTAGAAGAGAAAGGTTATAAGGTATAAGGTTTTATCAGCCATTTGCATGCATCATAAATTCTTGCTCAAGTCTTATAATTGCTTCTAAGTGTTATGCATTGTAAATTGTGACTCAGTTGATATGGCAGAATGCATGGTAGTGCATATAGAAAGCAATTTAATGGTTTTCTGAGCGATGAATTACGAGACACACCTTGACTTCATAACATGTATATACCACTGGCACACGTCTTATGAATATTCTCCCATTTCTCCAATCAATTAAAATATGTGGTAAATGTTGTGCGAAGAAATCTTTCCTACATAAACATCACATGAATGTAATGATATATGGAAGTCATCAATGTGAGCATTAGGATGTACCTTATGACTCACTGCATCACAATATTTCAAACTGTGTAAATAAAAGAGTTCACAACAACCCTGTCAGGTTAATTTAGTTGAGAGTATTAAATAGTATTTAGCTGAACCTTTGCCTAATGAAACACATGATGTAGTATACATGCGTACTGCATTTAAACAAAATAGTCACAGTAACATCACATGAAATACCAGTAAAAATGATGAGGATTACAAATCTCGATACACACACAGTAGTGATTATGCATGTCTATATTTTCCCTCTGGATTTTTTACTTCGACTTTTTTGTTTGCCCCCACTTGAAAAATGACCGCTCATTCATTTATGAATAAAATTATAGCATTTATCCTTTTTTTTCTTCAAGCAATTTACGACTTAATAAGCGAACAAAGCCTTTTATAGAAGTATTTTTGATAAGCTAAGATAGCACAGGGTGAATAACTATCAGTACAGGTATAAAAGTATTATATTCATATTCCCCCAAAAGCATAAGATATGTTAGTAACAAAACTGAGCCCAAAAGAAGAAAAAAAAGGAGATGTTATTTTGTCCACAAATGAAAGAAGATATAATAATGACAGGTCTCACTATTCCTCATTAAAGCTTGCATCAGATGAAATGCTGTTTACATAACATGATAAAAGGATGATTATCAAATATTGAAGGTAAGGAGAGTAAGAATGATAACAATCTAGGGATGACATCGATCGACTAGTTGAGTTGATAATCAGTGTTTACAATGATGGTTGAAGCTTGACTGTATGCCGGTAGACACCTTGTCCTATGACAGCCATTGTTTTTCCTCCTTGTTTGCGATTGATTAGTACCATAGAGCTGCTCCGATCGATATCATAAAACTGCTCCGATCGACCGATGGATATCTGAAAGCCAGGCTATTCATGCTTGGCTTGGCGTAGGTATGCTATCATGAGCCATTCTCATCACCTTCCTCCTCTAGCTGCAGCTTCCCCATACACAGTACACACAGTCAAACACTCTAATAGTCCACGCTATGTGTTTCTTCACCGTTTTAGTGTCCAAACAGCGCCCTCTATGTCAATCCATGGGGGCAGTCCTTACAAAATTGTGCCGTAAGAGTTCAGCGGCCGAGGGCCGCTCGGTCAGATTTTTTTTGAAGCAGAGGTTGAGAAAGTTTCTTGCGTCTTGAGACACACTTTGTGGAAGTACAGGCTCAGTCTCCTGCGTAGCAATCTTAAAGATGGCTGCCATAGCTTCGTAGTCCGCCCAGGGGGGTTTGGTGGTCAACATTTCAACTACAGTACAACCGATACTCCTGCAAATAAACAAACAAAGATATATCTTAGACAATACTGTCAGATATACTACAATAAAATAGAGCTTATAAGTCATTACATATGCTTACTTTCTATATTTAATCAACTTTACAATTGTTTATAGTGCTGCACTTTATTCCCCCCCCCCCCCCCCAATACAAACATTACAATACAAAAGAAATAATAAAGGTTCATTTCAAAAGTATAAGGAATAACACATTTTGATGGGAAATAAAGGTGAAGATTCTGCCAAAGTGCTGATAATTTGAAAAAATTCATTGGTAATATTCTTTTTAAACGTCGTTTACATCACATATCATTTGATAATTGATCCAAAATGGGCATTGATTAGGCCTTATATTTTTCTTTCTGCTCATGCATGTGATAAATTATTGAGGAACATGTATCAGAACTTGAAGTGTACATTAAAGGGATCAAGCAACTTTGTCTCAGAATCTGACACAAAATCCTGGATTTAGCTCATGCTGCAATGATAATTATAAACGTTTAGGTCTGCCAGGAACTCCATTACTTTTACAAGCCGATCGTCTGTCTGATTATCAAGATATTTATGATTGGAATTACACATTTTGAAAACTGTTTGCCAAACGGTTTTCATAACACTACAGGCTATTGGGAAAAACAAGTACGGTAAATCCGGTCACTCAATTTTTTTTACTTTTTTGAGGCACTTCTTGATCATTTTGAAGCGCAATTTTTTTTAGGGCTTCAATATTACACCATATCACAGACACTGATAACATGTAGGGCCGTTCATCTCAGATTTAACATTGTTAAACGATGCCTTTAACTAAATGGTTGATGAGTTTCAGTCGGTACTCACCACACATCGGCTCTCCTTCCATACCCCTCTCCGTTGATGATCTCAGGGCTCATCCAGTAAGGGGTACCAGTCACTGTCTTCATGCCTGTGATATGACTATGTATCGTCTGTAACCTGGTAGAGGCCCCAAAGTCTGCTAGCTTCACGTTACCACTCGATCGCAATACATTGGCACCTGCATGGGTGGAGGGAGAATAGAGAACATTACCGTTATAGGTATTTCATGGTGACATGAGCTGGTTGACCCGATGGATATTATTTTAAAAATGTAAATGAACATGTACATTTAATCAAAACCATTTCAACATTGGTATATGTACATGTAGGTCACCTGAAAAACTTCTCTATGGAACCGAGTATACAAACATCAAATTTCAGAATATTGAAAAGATGGAAGCAGAAAGGTTATTCAATTCAATGAAAATTAATTTTAAGAATTTTTTTTCAAATTCAAAATGGAGAGCAGCACTACACTGCTCTAAAAAGACATATATCTCCATTCACCATCCAAGAGAGAATGACAACTCAAGAATTGCAGAGCTTTTCTCATCAAATTTGACCTACGTCATTAAGGTGACACATGAATATTTTTATTCTAAACCCCCTGTGAAAAAGAAATTGTGTAAATTCAAACCTTTGATATCTCTGTGTACTATATGATGATCATGAAGATAAGCTGTCCCTTCTAAGATCTGTCTTGTATACTTCCGTGTCACTGTGTCTGTCAATGGACCGTAGAGTCGAAGTTCATCTTTTACCGATCCCTGCAAAGACAACCAAACAAAACTCAATTATTCACTTGCATATCTCTTCATGGCCTTGTAACGTTCTACATGTACATGAGTTCTCTCAATAAATGGTCAATTAGAGAAGCAAAACATGAAAGATGTATGTCATACTCATGGTTCAAAGGTGTGACCATATTGGTCACATTAATGGATTTGCTATTAAAGCATACTTCTTGGTGCATTAAAATCATCTAATAACTTAAGATGAACTGATTTCTATAAAATAGAGTGCACACATTTTTTTTCCACAATGAAATTGGAAGAGGAACTGAAATAAACCATGAGAACAGATGTTATTGTGACCAATACAATCACCATTGATCATATGAGATGTCAAAGAATGCAGGTATTCAACAGCAAACTTACATACAACAGCTTTTATTTAATTCTTTCAGTACGGAACCCAAGCTACTAGAAAAAAACACGGAACCCAAGCTACTTTTTATCCCATGAATTCTAATTACTGCTATCAATAACATTTTACAGGGAAGTAATGTTAACATGAAATTCAAAATAAAAATGCAACAACAAGCACCATGATTTATATACCAGCTGTCTGAAGATGTATTAGATGTACATACAATACAATGATCTACAGCCACTGAAACAGAAGGCATCACAATAAAAGATCCCAAAATATCTATTTTTAATCACTTCAATTGCTAAAGGGCACGTCTGAAAGGCTGAACGCATGGGGGAATTGAGCCTCTAATAATAGAGAAGCATGCACTCCAACTATAACATAACTCAATGGATATAGGTGTCCTTGTAAGACTTCTCAAGCTCTATACCGGGAGACTAGACCGATTCAGGTCAACAAGTAATGACAAAGCTTTATTCATCCAATAATTGTTTGGTAAGAAATAAAGCAGTCCTCTTTTATTTACTTCCTACAATAATCACATATATCAATTAGCCTACTTGTATATTCCAGGTCACTTCTTAGACAAACAACATATGAGATAACGCAACAAATTGGTCAATATCCAATATGCTCTAGTAAATTTGTAAAAATTAATCATCATTTATGGGTCTCATGATTTGTTTCAACAGTTATATTTACATTTTGTTTTCAATTATAAAGTTCACACATCAAGTGATATTCAAACAAAATTCATTTACAGAGAGTTTGTTGGATGATTAGGCAAAATAGCAGAGTGTGAGGTACAAAGGTCATTATGGACATTATTCTGGTGATAAGTACAGTTATCACTGCATATAACTCAATGGCAGAACTCACCCCTGACATAAACTCCATGAAGATGGACAGTGTACCATTCTCTTCAAGACATCCAAAGTATTGCACTATCCTAGGGTGCTGTAGGTTCCGCAATAACTCAATCTCTTGCTTCAGCGATTGCACCTCCTTAAAAAGAAATAATTTCAAAGCACACTTTATAGTAAGACACCTAAAGCATTGACACAGTTGACTTAGGAAAGTCTTGTACAAAATTTAAGTACCGGTAGGTACATTCCATCTGAACATACTGACATGTCATGGTTTGCATGTATTATTCAAGATCAGTATTCTAAATAATAAAACAATGAAATTAAGTTTAATTTTGGCCATTACAATTAGTGGGTTATTGATGTAGACAAGTGCTCATGTACCTGTTACAGCTCATTTTATGTATTTTATTACCAAAGAAAAAAAGATGCCAGTCAGTCACTCAATAGTGTCTGACAGTGTAGTCTAGAAGACAGGTTTCCTTGCATAATTTGAATATTAGGACACTGATAATGTTTAAATTTCACAGATAGGACATACATGAAATATTCATAATTCCTGCAAAGTTCTACTGAATTTGATGTTGGCTGCAAAAGGGACACAGTATCTTTAAAGTATGCCATAAGCACCCTCATGCTTGTCACACACAAAAATACTTATTTAAGGAACAGGCACCAAGGAAGCAGCATAATACTTTTCTTTTTAAAAGGAAGATAAATGAACTTACTTTTCTAGCATCAGTATTGCTATTCTCAGTAGGGACTTGTTTGACTGCTAACTCCCTGCCTGTATCAGCATCATAACAGACATATACAACCCCAAACGCTCCTTGTCCTAACAGCTTTCCTCTCTGCCAATTAGTCGGTGCTCTCGGTGCTGGAGTGTGGGAGAAAAAGACGACATATGTTAATGGAATATATTTCACTAATATCAAAGATAAGTTGCTCAGGTTTCAAAAAAGGAAATGAAAGTATGACCTATATTTTCACTAAGTGCATCGAAGATGAGTTGTTCAGGTTTCAAATAAGGAAATGAAAGTAAGACCTATTTTTTTCTAAATATCAAAAGCACAATTACTTCCTCAAAATCCACAAGTTATAAATAGTGTCGTAAAAGCAAAGATACAATACATAAAGAGCTTTCAGATACCGATTCTTTAAATCTAATCATGCTACGAGAGGCAGAATCTTAAGTTGTTTTTCCTTTTCATGGATGTTTTTCAATTAAAAAAATGAAACAATACAAAAATATCAAAAAGACAAGAATTATAGAATGATATACAGGTGCCTAGTATGGAATACTTTGAAGAGCTACTACATGTTTCATCTTAGCTAAAGCCATTGCAGACTCAATGGGCAGTCTGTGAGGCAATCAAAGCTATTTGACCCAAACAATACCAACCATATCTCAAATATTACTATCTCTGACCATTACTAGCACCCTACTAGAGTTTAGATCAAACCAATAATGAAGTATGATGATACGATCAATGAAACTTCATGTTCACAATTCCTCAAAACTTGGCAATGGATGGGACACCAAATAAATTGGACTTGCTGGTAACTTACATCTTGAATTATCTGCTAGATTGAATGATTTAACTTACATCTTGTATTATCAGCTAGATTGAATGATTTGGGATGACCTCCAGCCAGCCCCTCAAGGTCACCTTCAGTCCAGCGTCTTGGAATGCTACTATCTGTATCATAGTCTGGACTGATACCGCTACTACTGCTTCTCCCTAGTGATGACATGGAGTCTGATATCGAGTGCTGGTCGTCGTGCATCGATGTCAATGGCGGCCTCTTGCCTCTACTTGGAAATGTTTTACGACCTAGACGTGGTGGAAGAGAATCCAGAAAACATGCAATGAGCTCATGATCATTAATAAACTTCAACCAGACTTTCGTGAAACAAAATTAATCATCATGGTTGCAGAGGTGTAAAAAAGTTCTGTAAAAGTTTTATCCCACTTCCAAATTATGATTTCCAATGGTATGAATACCACAGTCGCACCACTAAACAGATTGAACACTGACCAACTCTTGTATTTTAGAATTTATGTTTATTTCAGTCTCATGGAGGTCTTGTGTTGATCTTACCTGTGTAACTGGGGTATAACGAAGATCAAGTGATATACTCATGTATATTCAATTAACAGTCTGAGGGTGGTCCATTTATAACCAGAAATTTTTGGCAGTAGTTATGATTGTACAAAGGTGTATGCATCAATCAAGTAAACAATTACACCTCCATCCTACAACCTGGTCCTAGTCCACTGTATTCAATCCAATGGTCTTTAACATAGGAAACATACATTAAAGTTAGTACAAGTCAGGCCATCACAATGGATATGAACATCACAAGAACAACAAGCTGTGAGTAAAGATTGATTGATCTTACCATCTTCTGTATCTATTCTGGAAGGCTTGACACTTTGCCGTGAAGGGAAGGTTCCTCCTTTGATCATACCACGACCTACTTGCGAATTTTCTGTGAAATACAGCAAAATATGAGATATACAGTTAGAGTATTTATCTATTTCCCTCAGGAAAAATACAAGAAAATATGCATTCTCATTCATCTGGACATGCATTGTTCAACAGGGAGGAAATGTAGCATTTGAATTCCACTGTATTCAATTCTACTTCTACTCATCAACGCCTGTTCAGCATCTAGATGAGGGTAAAGCATAGAGTTGTTATATACAGCTCTATGCGGTACAGTACGTTCCTGAAAAGGGAACTAAATTGTTTCAAGAGCCACCTTGAACTGCTCCAAAGAAGGCAGTTCGACGATGATCTGAGGTAGCTCGTCCCAGTCCTGAAGTGTCCTGGGGAAATAACTAAATTTGTAAGTGTCCATTGAAGAGCCTAGTCTCATATATCGTTGTTGTTGACTCTTCCTAGTAGTTCTTTGGCACGAGTAACTGTAGTTTGGATTTGAGAGTGTAAAGAACGATTAATTAATCTGACAAGAGTAGTTG
This sequence comes from Strongylocentrotus droebachiensis, assembly GCA_035222895.1. NCBI lineage: Eukaryota > Metazoa > Echinodermata > Echinoidea > Camarodonta > Strongylocentrotidae > Strongylocentrotus > Strongylocentrotus droebachiensis. The sequence goes on from JAVYIG010000742.1 coordinate 397,776, forward strand.
AACAGGGTATGGTTTCTTGACAGTAATGTACTACTCTCCTGAGAGGTACCTAAACAGAGAGGGGAAATGCATTAAACATTTGCATAAACAGTCAAGAAAAACAGACCAGAAATCAAATGCATCTGCATGCAAATAACTGCAGTGCATTGAGAGTCGAGACTATACTAATACTCTATAGACAGTATAGGAGCTAGGGACTTCGGTGTCAGCAGATTTGCACTTAGTTGACATTACAATTAGTTGACATTACAATTCCCAGAAGTAAAGATCTGAAATCTAATTGGACATGTCTTCAAAATCAGTATTGAAGCTGGCCCTTGTGCAGATGGCCGTATCTGCCAACAAGAGTGAGAACTAGCTGAGTCGAGCTGTGAGGATGATCGGTGAGGATGATCAGTGAGGCTGCTACGGCTGGAGCTAAGATCGTTACCCTCCCTGAATCTTTCAACTGTCCTTACGGCACCCAGTTCGTCAGAGAGTATGCAGAGAACATACCAGGTAACTCCAGTCAAACACTGGCTGCGGCTGCTAAGGAACATAAGATATTTGTGGTAGGAGGTTCCATACCGGAGGAATCTGATGGTAAGTTCTACAACACATGCACTGTCTTCGCTCCAACAGGAACCTGCACTGCTAAACACAGAAAAATCCATCTGTTTGACATGGATGTGCCAGGAGGTATTACTTTCAAAGAATCCGACGTGCTAGCTCAGTCCAATATCAGACCTGCATGCTACTTTCACTGCAGAAAATGTAAAAGTTGGTGTTGGGATCTGCTATATGACATGAGATTTACAAAGTTGGCTCAACTGTACTGTAAGAGAGCTAGGCTGCCACCTGTTGCTCTCTCCAGGAGCATTCAATATGACAATATGAATTATTCTCACAGAATAAAGTGATTGCATTGGAGGAAATAAAAGTCACATCCTATGGTTTATGTATATGTTTTTCTTTGTATTTCAGTTATTTTTATATTTACTTGCAGGTTTGTATTGTCATTATATTACTGATTTATTTACTAAGCCTTGTAATACTATTATACATGTATCTTTTTGCTGCTGGTCGATCATTATATACCAATTTAAAAAAATTAAAAAATTAAAATTAAACAAAAATCTCCCCCTTTACAGAAACATACATGTATTATATCAAGAGAAAAGAAAAAGTTGGACAATGACAGACCAATGCAAGTTTTCTTTTTCCAAATTCCTTTTGTTTACATTAGTATGGGTCAAAATTACCATCTTATCATAGCTGTGAAATAAAATAACCCTAGGAATGAGACCATTCCCTCTAAACAAGAACTAAGCCTTATACTCACCAAAGTCGTCATGGTTCGCACAACTCTGTGACTTGAACATTTTGCCTGTGGCACTGTGGAATAAAATGGAACAATATGGAACAATGAAGTACATGATGGGTGTAAATAGTTTAAAGTAGAATCTCTATTCAATATTAGAGATGAGTGTGTCTAGAACATTGTGCACAGATACTTTTTCCTCACTCACCCTTGCCATAGATTTACATATAAAATAAAAAAATAAGTTTGTCACATCATATCTGAACAATCATGGCTAAAATTCAAGCATAGAATTCTACTTCCAGGAATTTGACATTAGAATGATAAATAACTCTAATGTAAAAATAAGATGTTGATTTCTAAATGCTACACGAAGGGTAAATCATCTCGGCATGTTAATCTATTTAATTTCATCCTCTCTCTCTATAATCCATCTCAAATCTTAAAATGCAGATTTGGATACAAAGCTGGCTTAAATAATTCAGACATATGAAATTATAATCGCTTTCCATCATAACAATATTCGACATCATATTCTTTTGAAATGTGTAAAATTTGCAATTTTTTGTTTGTTATATATTTTTGTAAAAATGCAAAAGAAAAAGAAAATCAAACAGAACTAAATAAATCAAATCATTCATTAAATAGGAAAATAGTCCACAATGACGTTTTCATGTAATTCTAAATCAACTGTGCAGTAATATACCCTGAAAATGGGACCTTTCACGATGAAAAGTGTGATTATTGTAACGCTGGTGTAATACATGTACTGGAGCTAGTAGAAAGCTAGAAGATAACTTACCTTCCTAATGAATGACTTCCCATCCTGAGTTTATCTAGTGACTGTTGGCTTCCATTGGGGCTCACCATTATTCTCTGGAAAGATTTAAAAAAAATGAAAGATACAACAATAAAAAATCATAACATAATTCATGTTCTATGTTAATTTGCTTCATGTTACGTTGAATTCTTGTCTAACCCTTTTAACACATATACATGCAACATCAATAGTTATAGTTGGAAAATTCATGTTTTCCATACATTTAGATTTAACAACTATTGGGATGGAGTAAGAAACTATGGAGCATGTTCCGTTCATTTCAGTGCCACAAATATTTCAATTTTTATCACTATGGGAAAAGAAAGTGCATTATACACCTGTATTGAGTAATAGAACTATTGATTTGACTGACTGTTTGATTCTATTCGTCAAGAATAAGTACATTTACATCATGGCACATATCAGAGAGAGAATAATATATATATAAGGTTACAGTATTACCCCTGCAAGCCAATGAACCAGCTATTTCATTCATGTAATTGTTACAATCTTTTGTACACAAATAAGATTCAAAATCATTTGCAACTGTCAGATACAAATCTAACATTTAGGAATAAATTCGATTTAGAAAGAAAATCAGAAATAATGCTGAATGTTGCTTCTCTGATATGACAAGGTTCAAGAAACATCCATACCTAGAGTAGCACTTGTTCTTAGCTTCAGAGATTATCTTTCAGACCAGTCTAGATTAGACATAATCCTTGGGGAGATTATCATGAAACCCTACTCACTTTAATCCTTAATCCTCTATGCTAAAAGGAGAACTGACAACTCATACATTTAACATGGAGCCAGCTAGAGTTTCTCTGAGTAGGTACCTAGATGGAAGGTAATCTTATTTGATTATGCTGTAAAATCATAGCAGACGGGTGGGTAAATGTAATTCATTCCCAAATTAGTAAAAAGGGATCTAATTCTGAACAGATTTTTTCCCTCAAATCCTAAATACAATTTGCTAAATATTAAAGCGTAAGAAGAAACTAGACGACTTAGCTTGTCAGTAAGCATGCCTATACATTGCGGTCTGAAAAATATCTCAATAATCAGCTTCACAGAATTATCTCTAGAAGACACACACTTCATCAGTATTCGGCCCCCAATGGTTTGAAATTAGTCTAAGATTATGTGTTATGAGTGAATAATAGGAACATGTAGGCATGAGTTATGGTTTGTACCCACATGCAATATGTTGACATCATTAAGTCAATAGAAGATCATGTTACTTTTATATAGGATTTTAGATACCTTAAGAACAGAAGAACCACGGTCAGGCATATCTACATGTGTTTAATTCACATGCAATATGTTGACATCATTAAGTCAATAGAAGATCATGTTACTTTTATATAGGATTTTAGATACCTTAAGAACAGAAGAACCACGGTCAGGCATATCTACATGTGTTTAATTCACTGTACAAGAGTCAATGTTTGCAACATGAAACTATCATGAATCTGAACTAATTGCTCAATTCAGAAGAGTTTGATGCAAGCCCAGTTTCCTAATGTTACATAATATGATTAGCATGAAATCTTATATTGCTGAGGTAGGCCTCCGTGCTTCAATAAATAAATGAAATATTCTTCTTTTATATAATGTTGTGGTGCTAAAGCTACACATCAAGGTTGGAGAGCCATGCAAAAGAGCGTCATCTCATACAAGACGGAGTTTCTAAATGCTGCCAAAACCCTTATCAACCCAGGCTATAATAGGAATACCTAGTTGTGGGATGAAAGATTATTTTTTGCCCAGCCGGTCGCCTCTGATTCTTACCTCCTCTGGCGGTTCTGGAATGAAAGTGCCCTCCCCGAACTGATGTCTCGACTGATGGCTCATACTAGCCATGGCATCAGTAGCAGGTACATAGCCAGGAGGTGGAGATGGGTTAGCGTTATCTCTAGTAGGCATCTCCTGCGTTGAGTATCGTTTGTGTGTCGTATCATGACTGGTATGGACATGATGGTCTTGGGGTACTGATTGTGATCGAGACGGTGATGTGTGTTTGGACTGAGGTATGGTACCACTGCTTCGGATCTAAGGCAATCAAAGACGAGGTAATTATTATACAGTAGGCTTGCGGGTGCACCATGTGAGAGAGAGAGAGAGAGGATTGAGGAGTCCTGAAGGTAGTCATTGTCCATGCATTCACATTCAGTCAAACTCTACATAAAGATCACTCACAGGAAAAGATTGTCTTTAAAAGCACACGCTTCCACAGGTTTTAATGAAAGATAGTTCAAAGGAACTTCTTAGTACAAGCCCCTATTAAAAAAGCCTACATGTACATGTATCATGTTTACATGCAAAATTCTTCTTGCCATAATTTTTCCCAGATCCCTGGTGTGAAAACAAGACTTTCAAATGATGATTACTTGTGGGCATACTGAAAACATTTATCTTATGAACCGATCCTGTCCTTTGAAAGAGACTTTGTTAGGCACACCTGAATTGGGTCTAGCTTTCCTGTTTAATAACCCTGATGATAATACTTACTGCAGTGTCGTAGAGATCTCTCTTAGAGCTGCCATTGTTATTAGATGATGAACCTGGTGTGGCGAGTTCTAGATGAAGCCTGAGGCTCTTAGCATTCGGGTTATTGTCAGTGATATCTACTGCATGATTTAGATCCGTCTGATCACGTATTGGAATTAGTAACTGAGGAAGAGAAGCAGTTGAAAATCAAAATTAAAATCATGTAATTCAATTGAATTAAATACAGAAGGTCTAGTGCAAACAAAAACAAACAAACAAGAAGCATCACAGGAGATCTTTTCCTGAAAGTGCAATTTCTTCTCATTAATTTGATGTATTATACTGTTATTTAGCTCACTTCATATGGAGATTCTCACAGCTCAATTACTCACAGCTCCCTAGTATCGTCACTGAGGAAGTCATATATGAGGTCAAGTTTTCATTGTTAAAACCTCTACTTTGCTGACGTTTCTTCTTACAATGTCCAGACAAAAAAACAAAATTATCCAATTACAGTATATCAACATTTATTGAACGTTTTAGCTTGTCAGACACTGTTTCTTTGCATGGAGTACAATATATTTTCTGCATATCATTTGAATAAATTAAAAAGCTGATTTACTACATGCATATATACTATCCTTTGTAAACAATATATATATGTATATATATGAATACACACAGAGGATGTACATACCGAGAATGTAGTATTATGGTTTGTGAGGAACATATCCACTGGCTGCCCAAAGGTTGTCCTTGCTTTGAGCAGTATGTCATCATACTTGAGTGGTCTTGGGATTTGTAATATTCTAGAGGGGGAAGAAGAAAAAAAGAGTGAAAAATCAGTAATTATTAAATTGTTGTTATGCTCATATATTGTTTTTTCCTGGCATGTATGTGTCTGCAACAACAAAATAGTTCAGGTAAGGAATTTTGAACATTATAAGACTCTTCTATGAACTTTAAATAATTGGCTGACAGTTGGAAGGTTCCTCCGACACCATATTAAATTCAAACGTAAGAGAGAGGGAGAAAATATAATTACTGAAAGTTTTATATTATATGAATCTTGCTAAATTATGTAAAACTAATATTAAAGGGTAAACTTTTTTTTTAACCAAACTTGGCTATAAAATCAAGTTTAGTGATTTCATATTTGTTACTATGGTTACTATGTACACTACAGAGTAGTATGACTTTTATAGAGTCTTTGTGTTTTCTTAGAGCTTATAAAAGTCTTTTCTTAGAGTTTATAAAAGTCTCCTCTTAGAGTTTATAAAAGTCTCCTCTTAGAGTTAGAGCTTGTAAAAATCTAAAGCTGTTGATAAACTGTGACAAATCTTAAGCAGAATTGCCTCTTAGTCAGCAGACAATCCAATAAAACAGCACAGTGAGTCGTTTTATTCTACCCTTATATTCTTTTCCTCAAGCAAAAAGAGCAAGCGATGTATTCTAGGATTTCTGTGTAAGAAAGGATAACATCATCCCACCGGGAGGAAGACATTATTCACACACAATACTTCACACTTTGCTAACAAGACTCTGATTTATAGGAGAGGAAATTAACGTGGAGACTTGGCGTTTCTGTTCTCAATTACTGATGATATCTTTCTAATGTCACTGAAGTGTCAACTTGGCAGGTTTGACTTCTGAAAAACCTTTCATAACCTGTTGAACAGATCAGTTACATCTGCCTTACTCTGAGGAAATATACTTTAACAACATTTTCTCCAAAATATTATTGTATCCATGCCAACAATAAATATATGAATGTGAATTGATAAAATAAAACTTTAAAATTCTTAGCTTACTTATAGAATCTGTCAATAGATTGATTGAAATAATAAAATGTTAAGGTACAACATGATGATAAAATATTGTCTGCCAAGATCTGAACAGGGGCATGAACTTGTACACTTCAAACAGAGTACCGGTATACATGTATGTCCTTTTGACTCTGAACAGGTTAAATCGAATACTCATGTAATCAAAAATCAAGAATGTATACAAATTAAGAATATATAGACTGAGGAATACAAATTAAAATGGTTGATTTAATTGGAGGCATGCAATCAATGTATAGTTTCATGCAAATATTTGATAAATTCAACCAATTCGAACTCTTGATTTACACAGCCTCAATTTTCCATCAAAGCCAAAAACGGTAACATGCCATCGGGTGATGAGTTAGCGTGTGTCCATTAGGAGGTGACATAATAACCAGCATTAAAGCTAGGAAGTAACATAGCTATTCTCAGAACTTTGTGTCATAATTTATCTCATATTTAAAATCATATTTCACACTTATAAGGTCCCTTTTTAATATCCTCCCTATAATATATCTCATATTTCATATCATATTCACACAAAGCAAGTCCCTACCAATATCCTCTGTATAATGTGAGTCAGTTCAACATGACATTGATTTCATAGCTTCCTATCTTGATTAATATCTGCTCCCATCCACCCAAAATTGATGAGAAACATTCAGGGAAGGATGGACATCATCACCATCTAAATCAAACACAGGAGCAATAACTATTGGAAAGTTTTGTTTAGTATAGACTAAAGTAATGTCACTCACCTCTTCTCGCCATTGAATTCAAACTTGACTCGAATCTCAGTCTGCAGGAAAATAAAAATAGAAATAAAGAATGAAGAATGGAACAAAAATAGATCTGTTATATTTCCAATTAAAGAATTTAAATTATATTTCATGCTTTTGTTGGCAAGTTTTTCACTTTTAACATTTCTTTGACATGTGAACTGATGACTCAAGAACATGAAGTTGACTATAAGTAGCTGTTGTAGATCTGAAAAACGCAAGTTTTTTGAGGGTGCCGAGTATGGGTTTTCTTTAGGGTGCCGAGTATGGGTTCAAGTAAAGTATCCTCTAACCTCTAGTGATATGCTTTAATCATTTTCATACTTTCATAATTCACACACATCAATTTGTTTTAAAATGTTATATAATACTTCACAAGTTAAATCAAACACTATTGGAGCCAAGGATTGTGGATTGTGGATTTTTTTTTTTTTAAATTTGGAGGGGGGGGGGGGTATCAGAAAGAGCATTTTGTTTTAACTATCGAGTTAAACAAGATTTTTTTTTTCTACAAAAAGTGTGAAATAATTTGCCTTAAAATGAGATTTGCAAGTATTAGCACAGAAGAATGCAAACATCACTTAGAAAAGAATGAAATAATAAGGCAAATATCACTTTCAATATAATGATAATCTTGTAGTTGAAGCCTGAATCTTCCAATTAATTTTTATAAAGCAGCTTGAGATAGAGTTATACACAATAATCATCTTTTACTACATGTACATGTAAGTGTACGCTAATGTAAATAATATTTTTTAGGCCGTATACATCTTACTTGGATAGGGGGAGAGGTGGGTGACACAAGGTAAGTGAAGCTTATGGTATCCACACACATAAAAAAGAAGCTGTGTCATAGAAGCGATCTATCTCAAACGACTTCCTCTCTCCTGCCGCCAAATCGCGCTAAAAATATCTCCGGCGGAAGATCTCCTGCGCTGCGTGCTTGTGCAGGCTAAATGGAGGAAATAGACCCGGGTCTAAGTGTCGTTACGCATTGAGCGGATCAGTGCATTGCTTGATAGGCAAATAACGGGTAATTGAGTTTGGGTGAGATGTGAGTCGCATAGACTGACAGGCACCATAGTGTTTAGATGGATGTCGTTTTTGTGAATGGAAGACATGCTTGGACATAGAGGGCATGTGTTTCTTCGCGTCAGTCCAGGGGAAAGAAACCTGTTGAACTTGAGCCTTCTGTTTAGGAACCATAGAGGTATAGCTAGAGATATACAAATACACATATACCAATAGCAGTCAAATACATGTCTCAATATGTAGACCTCCCATTTAATGATCAACTGATTGTAACAAAATATTACTAGCAATTAAATAATCAACTTATAATGCTGACAAACACTTATAGTGCTGACAAACAACGGTAGCAGAGAATTTTGTGTTGCACTATTCTCAATCCAATTCCATGAAATGAAACAACTTTATATAAATTTGGGAAAAAGCGATAAAATTAATCCTTATTTAAGCAGTAATAGGGTCTACGAAAGTCTACAGAGCTTGGACAACCATCAGAGTCTTCACATGTGTCTGAGATTAGTGGAACCGGTCATAATCTATTTCTTGCCTTACACCTAGTGACCTAGCAAGCATGTTGTATCATGGTAGACCACAGGGCATGGCATGTTCTGGTTTCCATGACAACTTACCAGTAAAGCCACTCCAGACACAAAACACTTGCAACCCTTATCACAACAGTACTTTCTAAGCTGTGTTTCTACTCCTTTTCAAATTTCAAATGTATCTATCATGCAAATCTTACAAGTAATGCACAGCATTTGTAAGTTCAATTTTCAATTGTTCTAATGAATACAAACATTTTAAATTTTCCACTTAGTATTTTTTATATGGCTCGGTCCGACTTAGTTGGTGTAAATTAAAAATAAATTTAAAAAAAGATTTCTTTGGTAACATAATTGAAAAGATGTATGTATTTGAGTGCACTGTGATCTCTTACTTATATATAACACACCATGCATGGAAACTAGGTTATCCTGGTAAAACATGTAATACATTGTAAGTCATGTATACTGTATATCAACACGTAGAACGGACAGTGATAAAGTCCACACAAAGGTAATTAGTTGTTATTGTGTTATAGTTCATCCACAGATTAGTGCTTAATTAGTCAGTAGCCTGTTCTAATACAATCTCTATTGCAATCAAATGCTGGTCAAAAGGGGAAAACCCTGGCATCGACACTATCAAACATACAGCATATAACTGTGCTCATCTGCATGTAGGCCTACAAGTTACATATATCATACCTCTTATAGAGAAATTTAACAATGAACATCTTGTAAAATTGTTAATTTTTTTAAATTATGCATGTCCATTTTCTTTTCTGACTTGCAGTTCTTTTTGGATTTGCTATAGTTACAGTCGATTAGCATTCACAAAATTAATTAATTTTTATAAGAAAATTTCTCATACTTATTTCAGCAAGCTGGCAATAATATGGAAACTAGGGCATGTGAGCAGCAGCAGTATTATATCACAGGTAAACATCAGCGACAGGGGGACAGGAAACTGCCCCCTCCTTCTTCAAACTCTAGGGTCAGTAATGAATTAGGGTAATTAAGACAAGACATAGTAATCTTTTAACGAGATAATTCATGAGCTAGGCTCTATAGACAAAACAGGTGTTATATGGTACCTAGGTATATCAATTAGTCTTGCTTGCATGGAAAAGATTCCAATGGCGTGGATGTATGAAGTCAACAAAAAATAGCTATTGGCAGTTTGATATATATGGAAGTCCTCATGAAAATTGCAAATATGTCTAATTTCAATTTATGTTTTTTTTTTAAATGCTGATATCAAACTATCAATAGTCCTCCAAACGGAATCAACATTCTCCTTTTGAAATATTATTAAAAAGGACAAAATTCTTGATTTACTTTGAATTCAACTCTTTTGCTCTTAAAATATGTACATGTACACACTTCAGTGACTGCACATTGACTCTTATTTGCTAATTCCACCTTTTTATATTCCTTTGAATTAATCCAACCAAAATGAGGCAGGTGTTTTTTCATTTAAAGGCCCACTGCACTACTTGTAGCTACTTGCGCCCTCTATATAACAAACAATGCTAAATCGGTGACCATTGGTCCCCCATGATCCTCTTTTTCTTATGTTAACTAAGAGCTGAGTTGATGAGATAACCACCTGTCCAGTGACCTTGTAGGGCGGTCTAATCCCTCCTGTAAACTAAGGCAGATAAGCTTTAATAACGCTGTATTGAGATTGGGGGGGGGGGGAGGGGAATAACCATAAACCAAGAAAGTCTTGCTGATCAAAATGCTTTTAAAAAAATAGAGAGTAGTGCTGATTCTTCAAAGTTTCACGCTACAAACTAAATGAACCATGACACTCAACTTTTGCAATTTTTAGCAAACTCTCACGCTATGAAAAGGTGATCATTTTAATACAATCTGCAGAACTTAAAGTTTTGTTGGTGTAAGTGAATGATAAGAGACAGGATCAAGCTTGATACTTACAGTATGGGATGATGAGCTTCCTCTTCCTCGATTACGGTTGCCTTGTACTCTCAATGATATCAGATTATCAGTGATCTCACTGATCACCTGATTACTGTCGGCTGCTGGATCCACTACAGAGAGAGAAGAAGAAAAAGATGTTTGATAATTGATATAAATTAAAACAAAGTCAACATTACATCAAGATATAATCATGAAATGAGAAAGAGGCAATCAATATGTATGTTCAATTGACTTTACATGTAGGCTGCATTTATAAGTGTGGGTTTTTTCAGTCCAGAATACAGACATTATTTTATGAAACCATAAGTATAAGTTTGCCAACATCCCCAAGAAACTCATGTTCAATTTTAATACGCAAACATGTTCCAACTTGATGTAACATGGTTTCGTGAAATGATGCCAGATTCAGGAACATGTTTAATTCATATAGCATAGGTTGTTATGGCACTTTTGATAGTTGCATTATCAAACTCAATTAAAAGTCCTTTGGCAAGACATTAATCTACATTTGCCACACTCTACCCAGGCGAGGTAAATGGGTACCTGGTAGGCTTATTTCTTGAAATGCACTGTGCTCTGATAATGGCTACCGGTGCTAAAGCCAGGGTTATAACTTCTAAAGTTCTTTGGAAGCGCTTAGGGACGTTATAGAATATAATATGCGGTATACAAACACTGAATATCATTATTATTAACTACGTAATACAAAGGTGCATGTTAACACATTGATTTGCCACAATAGGGCTTTCTGAATTCTCACTAATGCATCCAGGATCCTAAGGATGTGTGACGTCAAACTGTGGGCTGCAGACACACAACACACGGATAATATTCTTTTCACAGAATGGTTGAATTACCTTATTCAATGATGAATACAATCATGAAGGTATAAATAATTAGTGGAGCTGAAACTAGTCTAGACACTCAAGAAGCTGACTAGTTGTTCAATTAATAATCATTGTATAATGAGGGTAAACTATGTAATTTTCAACAGAAGTATTCTTGTAAAGGTCGGCTGTAGCCTTTCCACATAACTGTGGTCAACCAATCCGGTTGCATATAGCAGACAATTTTCTTCCAAACTGTGAGTCAAAATAAAAGAACTCACACGTAACCAAGGCTAAGATCACAAGAAGTATATCTTTAGTCAATAAACAATACGAGCAGTCCGAGTGGTTCGTAACTTGTGTCCGACTGTATCATACGTGCATTTACAATTCAATTCAATCTTCTAAAAATCAAGGATAATTAAAAGATAAGCATTTTAGTATTTAGTTACATATCCATGTGACTTCCAATTCTTTAAAATATGAACAGGATTTTCAGCCATTTGTAAAGTTATCACTACTTGACATGAAATCTGATCAAGAGTGAGAAACTGAGTGTGAAGCCTTGGGTCTGAGAAACAGCATGAAACAAAAAATGCTTTACTCAAATCTACATAACTTTTCTTATATGCATATTCATACAGCTTTCATAGCAGGTGGTGTTTACTGTTATTATTTATTTTTGTTTGGCAACCAGTCAAGATTGATTCTTTTGCCACCAGTATTCACTGTTATGTTCTGGGGAAAAAATAAAATATATCAAAGGCTAAGGGCTTTATGTACAGTATCTATAGTCTATGGTTCAGACCTTAAAAGGATATTAAGTAGAGATAGTGTATGAAAGTGAGGATGAAGTATAGCTTATTGTGTGGCAGCGGTTGCATTTCCCGCTTTCAACACTCCCTCTGTCATTCCACTTTGCGCAGCAGCAAGTGGGGAAGTCCCATTTTTTCAAAAGTCTTGTACTCTTTAGTAACCCTCAACAACAATTTGAATACGTACTTGGTATTTTAATCACCATGCATTATGCTTGCACCTACCCCTGTCTTAAAATCAATCAGCCTTCTCGCTCTATGCCGGTTCGGTACATGGCTGTATGTGGTACGATAACCTGCTCAAACTTGTGTTTGTATGTGTTGGCGTGAGAAAGTTTGTGAATACGTCATGCCCATTCATTAATTCTGCTGTGCTATTCGCAAGGGCAAGGACTAACAAAAATGTCTCTTAAGCCTGTCATTCGTGAAAATATCAGCTTACGGTACATGAATGTGGGCAAGGAGAAAACATAGTTTAAAGTCCAGAACCCGCATTGTCCCTATGCATGGTTTGTGCTTGAAAAACTGGGTTGTAATCATGCACTAGAGGAGCTGCATGACTTGACAAACTTTCAAAAATAAATTTGTTTCTATTGTGGTTTTTGAGTGGGATGAGATTTTATGAGAGATACAAATATGTCAAATATTTATTACCCCTTGTTGGTCACCCAGACGTGTCAAATATCCTTATCTAAAATTACTTTTATAGAATAAAGAGACAAAAGAGCACCCATCCTTCCCCCCCCCCCCCCCCAAAAAAAAAAAAAAAGTGAAGGCATAGGATTTAAGTCTGTCAAAGAGAACAATTAATTTCATATTAGGCCTGCACAGATTTTAACTCTGTTAATTTTCATCAGGAAGGTGGGACTGGGAGGGAACCCTACTTTCATGCAAATATGTGCAAATATCTAAGTTATTCAACAAGGTAAATAATTCAACCCCAAATCAAAAGACAAAGATGAGGTCTTGAACGCTCACATAGAAAGTGAACAGGACAAGACCCTGAGCTGAATGTGTTCAAAAGGAAGACCTCGACAGATCACAGAGTGTCAAAATGATATTACAAGAGGAAATGAGCGAAGCAGATGACCTAGATCTAGATTCTAAACTGTCTGGTAAATCATAATCTGGAAGTATCTCCACGTCACACCTACCAGTGCTGGACTTTCCAATTTATAAAAAGTGATCGGCCTATTCTGATACTATACAGATTTCAAAATCTCCTAGTGCTTGTAGAGCCTAGAGGTGCCGTAGTCCAGTGGTTAGATCACTGGACTGAGGATGCAAAGGCTTGGGGTTCAAACCCCAGCACAGCACTTCTTTCCTTATCCCTTAGGCAAGGCATTCTATCTCCACTAAGGTTCTAAGTTAATACGATGCAAATTTCATTATGGCTGGATTAAAAATAATATATATATAGCAATCTTATCTACAAGTGCATATTTTGACAAGACAGAAAAGGTTTTGAGACAGAAAATTCATGTTCTCTACACTAGCCAATTTGGAAAATTTACCAAACATAAAGAGTAAAAGTGCATGTATATCTTAATATAAGTTTAGCTTCGCATAGGATACTTTGATCAAACAGATTATAAGTTCATAGTCTCATTGCCATCCCATGTTTGACTGGATGCAGGATGTAACGGATATCATAGTCTATGCCCTACTTCCACATTAAAGGCATTCATTCTCTATGCTTTCATATGTGGGGAGATCCTAGAAATGCACTTATGTTTCCAAGTAAAATTGATATTATAGTTAGCCTTCTTTGGTATTCTTTATACTTCTTGTAACTGTTGAAGACACAAAATGAAGCCCAAACTCTGAGCTGTATAGTCCCACGTCTTCTTGGTTTTCCCTCCTCTCAAGATTGACTCTCTTTTAAGTTGTCTGATTCTGACTCTTGTCATTTATTGTGATCTCTCTTCACATATAAATACTTCCTTTTATAAGTGTATAGTACCTACTTCAAGTAGAAAGGAAAGAATTGCACAAATAAGAGTTCATGCTGGGTACCTGTATATCCTTCAAGAGAAATAAAGAAAAAGTTGCTCTGCCTAATTTCTCCATGTTTGCATCTACTGACCGTAAAAAACACATAGAGCGGAGAAGTAAACAACTAAAGTAAATAGAGAAATACAAAAGGTTCCATCATGCATAGATATGTAATGGCACAGAGTATTTCTGGATTCTCATGTACTGTACGGCATGACAAAGCTTTGGTACTAAATCAAGAATTTTTTCAATTTTATAGCTCATTTGATCTATTGAGCTATTTCAACCTTTTAAACATTATGTGCATGCAAGCTGAAAATCTTTCAATTTCTGTCAAAATATCTGGAGCATTTGCAGACATTTTGAGTACACTCTCACAGCTCATACCGAGTATAGAGACTCAAAGAGAAAATGGCCTTGGGTAATTTTGAACTATGTATTCAGAATTAAGATATATTGTTAGAACCAACAAAATATATCTACATAAAAACTGGTAGTGCCTTCATGTACATAATATAGACAAGGTCTACAGGTACATGTAAACATTTCACAAGCCTATACGAGCAATAGAAGCAACAACAAGAATGGCTAGTGAAAATATACAAAGGAGCAAAGAGTGGTTAACCTCTAAAAAAAGGCCATAGCGTTCTTGAAAACTTCAAAGAGCTCTGGTAAATAAAGTAATAAAGTTACCACTGCAAGGAAATGTCACTATTATACAAGCAAATACCTATTGTGAACATAATTATGTAAGTTTTTATCACGTTGTCAGCTACTTATAATGCTCAGCATTGAGTTTGTGCTGGAGAGCAATGTGACAAGCTATTTTCTGCACTCTTTTTGTTTTAGGAATGGAAAAAATGGCAGATCGAGCCGGTTCAAAAGGGCTCTTGGTTTCAGTCAAAGTGAATCAATGAAAATGGTGAGATCTGCCATAACAAATCAGATATCCAGCAGTGAAATGACAAGTATTCCTTCACAAGCAAGCTCCGGTCACAAGTAGAATCAAACTGTTGGGTTCTTAACAGGTGGACCTATGGCAATGTGGAATCATACATGAAGCACAGTATACAGCAAATACAGGCCTATTAGCCTATAGTTGGAAGTACAGCTAGTATACATGGAAGCATGGGCCTAGATTAGCTAGAAAGAAAAGAAGGGATTTAGCAGTTGAGGCGGAAAAGAGAGACAAAGAAAAGGCTGAGTCTGTAAAGAAAGAAAATAAATCAAAATGCGGAGAGGAGAAGATGCAATTGAAAGTAAAAAGTGACAGAGAGAGAGAGAGAGAGAGAGAGAGAGAGAGAGAGAGAGAGAGAGAGAGAAACCGACAGAGACAGACAGAAGCAATTTTTTGTATAATTATGTAGCCTTATTATATTTGACATGTGCATTAAAGAGAGAAATGAATAAAAAGGGATGGAAAAAAAGAGTTACATAGTGACATGTACAGAGTAGAGAGTACAAGCAAAGGAAAGAGATAGATAGATAGATAGATAGATAGATAGACAAGTTGAAGAGAAAGAAAGAGAAGTTGACTACAGATTGGTAAAAACCATTATAGCATTAAAGGTAATACAAAGTTTTGGTATGGGGTCATGATTTCGGTTCAAATGGACATATTGGAAGCATATACGATCCTACAATATTCAGTGATCGTTGTCGCGATCGAAATCGACTCTGAAGTTATGAAATTGTAAATAATAAACACTTTATGTTGAATAGCTCCCTCTCAAGGTCAATATATTAATAAAGCTATAAAACAATGTTTATTGACTAAAAAAGACCGATTAGCTATTCTCGTTCGGAAATTATATACCACAACTACATACTCTGATATTTTCATGGTCGCAGCTACCATTGTACGGCCGTAGGAGCTATTTGAAATTTATCAAAATTTACCGGGAGCACCGGTAAATCTTGATATTCAAGTTTTCTCGAAAGCAGAAGTGTTTTAGTGGCTAAAATTTCTGGTGTTTTTCATACATCCACAGGGGCATCGAAATATATCAAAATTGTAAAGAATCACTATCCACCCATTTTTCAAAATTTCCCAAAACTTTGTAATACCTTTAACTCCAAGACTGGATAGGCCTTTATTACCATACCAATCCACAGATTGAAGAAGAGAAGAACCTCTACATTATAGCAAGATGTGTAAAAACACCACAACAAAACTATTGCACATAATATTTTAACTGGAAATTCATAACCCGCTTTAATTTCTCTCTAGCCAGCTGACATAAGCTTAAAGAAGTCTCCTTATATAATAATCCAGGGCAGGCTATTGTGTCTTTTTTATTGCTCTCTATTACTTGCAATCTCATAAAGCATGAGAGTGGATTTGACATTAATCTTCTTTAAGGTAAAATCACTGAGTGACATGCACCATTTATTCAGATTTTCTCTACAGATTCAGTATCATGCACAAATTTAGCAGATTTCATCGTCTGATTCTGAAATGTCCCCCCCCCCCCCCCCTCTCAACTTCCCAAGGTGAACCCACAAAAACCCAAAGTTAGATAATGATATATCATGGTCTATTGCTTTTGAGGCATGCTGTTTCTAATTTGTTTTCTATTGTATTTCAAAACAATAGTTCTTCTACCTTCATTGCACCCTGGATAAAGGTGATTACGTCTATTGTATGTAGCATTGTTATGACATATTGCATGCATTATAAGGGATATTATAGCGAGCTTATGTGATACATGTACAAGACTTTGGATAGCTTTATCCTTGCTGCCAACAAATGTGACATTTCAAGGACATGTTATGTAGCATTCCAGTAAGGAATGTAGACATTGATGAATTCCCTAAATCTGATTGATTATTTAATGTTTATATGACCGATGTGCTACTAGCATGGCAACTAGGCTCAAATGAGGATTGATTGCCCTAAATTCTTTTACAAGTAGCTAAGAATGAACTAATGACTTAACGATAAAAATAAACAATTTAAGATGATAAATAGACTCTGTGATATGCCAGTACACCTGGCCATAATATTATATCCAATGTGTCAAAATTAAGGCTTGTCTCTAAAATACACGTTTTGATATGTACAGCTTTGACTGAATTCCGGAATAACTAAAACAATGTATACTTCACTTCCAAATCGACAATCATTTGAAATTGATGCGAAATATATAATCATTCATAATCATTCATAATCATGATTAATTAAGCAAAAGAATATGAGGCAATCGAGCAGCTGGTCCAAATCAATGGAACATACATGTAGACCTGTTCTTTTTTTTAAATCATTTTCCACTAAGTTTTTAGAAGTATACTGGTAACCAATTCTGCTGCAGTACAATCAGGTACAATTGCTTAGTAATGAGCAATGACGGATACACAATAGCTAAGCCAATTGAGCTTGTTCATGGAAAACACTGTCCCATAAGTTTGTTGGTGCTTTTAGGTATAAATGATTTGCAGCATCCATTATGGGGTTAATTTAATGGATACACAAGCTATTTACTGCATGGTAAATACTTTTTCAATACCCTATGAGTTATGTAGAATTCAAATTGATTTACAATTCTGTTCCTCGTATGGTACTTTTGTAGTCCTACTCTGCCAAAATATTCTTTTTTTCCCTCCAATTTGGACACACATAATGTACATGTACATACTCTTGTGAAGGTACAATGTATTATAACAGAGGTAGAACTGCTACCTTTCTTTTCAAACTAAGTTAGAGCTATTTTCAAAACCTTCCCAAAGCCAGGCTAATCCCAAAACTTGTTTCCATTTCATTTCATCTTTTGACTGTGAAGCCTGTAAATATCGAGAGAAATCTCAATCTCTTTAATCAATTCTAAAGGAAGATCGGTAGAGCATTCATCGTGTGACAGAACCTAGCGGAAAGGCATGTTCACATCTTGAATCTCACAGAAAATAAAACACAGAAGATTCTTCCATCAGGGGCCCCAATCAAATGGCAAGAGAGGTAAAAAAAAAAAAAAGGGGGGGGGGGGGAGTGGGTGAGAGGGGTGGAGGTGATAACACAATCAAAAGATTATATGACCACCTCACAGGACATGCTCTCACTCGATTCTCTTGCATTTCTTCGACATAGTGAGACTCATTGCCCCCCCCCCCCCCCCATGATAACAGTTCCCCCTCACTGGCTAGACCTATGCTATCACTGGTCTTATCTTGCATAAGATACAAAAATATGCAGTAGCTAATCAGGAAAAATTATGAGATATTCCATTAAATCTAATGCACAGGTCCAAACTTCAAACTCTCTTCTCATTTTTCTGTCCTAATCTTACTGGAACATTCCCACGTATGTATAAATTGACAATAAAAAACAAACAAGTAGTTAAGCGAGAATATTCAGAATAGAAACTTGCTAATTTGAACCTTGTATATCTGTTCAAACTTATTATTTTTGAAGATACATAGAGTGTGAATACATCAGCTGACATGCAGAAGGAGGTTTAATGTGCGTTTTGTGACTAAAGCCAGATAGAAAAGAAGAAAGGAAGAGACTTGATTTCAATACACATCCTAGGGGCAAGGTCTTCTATTCTTTATCATCAGGTATAAAGCACTGTCTTGTTCCAGGATTTAACAACGGTCCTACAAATTGATATCTTTTTGAAACGCAGAACAATAAAAACCCAAAGGTCTGTATATTGACCCCTACTACGTGTCAGTGGTGACCATCCCAGTGACCACTCTGGTACTGTCTGTCTCTAGACCAATAAGCTTTCAGTTCACTACTTCACAGTATTTTCACAGTATATCGCTAATCCATTGTGAACACTTGCGTTCAGACATTTCCATGGTTTCGTATTGATTATTACAGCTAATGTATCCCTAATGTAATCAGACTATGATGTGTGATCTCTGATGTAGTGCCTATGAAGGAAAATTTCTTTAAAGATAAAGACCAGTTATGGTCATGCGATTGCATTGTGAAAGAAACGTTGTGGAATCGATCAGAAAAGGTTGATCATCTAGCATATAAGTATTGTTGTGTACTACAAGGTTCTGGAATCATCAAAATAATAAGAAATTTGGCCCAGTCTTAATAAAGTTACAAGCACTGTACACAGAAAGATGTATATGAGACTACCCCCACACGTGCGTGACACGTGCGTTATCAGGTCCAAATAGATATAATAATTTACCAAATATATCAATTAGTAGGCGGTTTCTCAGCAAAATTTGTATGATCACGTATTAGTCAAAACATATCCTTTCATATGATTGGTAATAAGAGCTTCCATTTCATTTTTTGAGAGGGGGGCGTTTCCAAAACTGGTCTTTACCTCTAAAAGTTAATGTGGAAAAATCACCCGGAAATAGTAGTAGGCCTATATTGTTGGAGATATATAATCACCTCAAAACTAAGCGAGAAAAATGGTTAACAAATAAAAGAGTATCAAAAGAGAAACAGATTCTATATATTACATCCATTATGATAAACTTCCGTTTAATACAAATTGTATGTGAGTGTATCAACTACTCTGCTCCAAAACCAATAATAGTTTTATTTTGAGAGCAAGTTTTTTAATTAAACTTGTGATATCTCTTTACAAATTACAATCAGAAACTGATTTTGACTATAGGATACCTGTATGGAATCCTAAATATAAAGAACAAAAATGTGTTGGATGATTGGTCTTCTTTAATACATGTAAGTGCTACATTTTCAAAGAATGGTTGACAAAATACCTGAAATGAGTCAGTATAGTCAGACCAAAGTTTATATCATAAAACTACTGGACCTGTCTAAATATCATCATCTAAATCCATGAGCATTTCACTAAATGAACAATACATAGTTCTACATTACATGGTTGTTTATTTCATTATCTACATAATTCCACTAGCATTAATTTAAATCATTTGTACAGTTTGAAAATACAGTTTTAAAAGCAGAGCAATGTCAACAAAGTGATGGCCAATTGCTCTGAAATCCTCTTTAGTTCAAAGCGAAACTGACCCAAAGACCTAATGATCAAAATTGTCTATTTTACCAATGGCATTGTCAAATCGAAACCCTTTAAAAAATTCCAATGAAATAGTTTGTTTGTGTAAAAACTCCAAGTGGTATGTTATGAAATTTAGGATGATACAAATTGTTACTTATTATACATTAAGTGGTTTACAGCATCCTGCCACAATATGGCTGACAATATCTTTTTAATGAAGAGCAACACAGACAATGCGAGTTTTCTTCTCTACTATGACATGATACTGCACATCGATGAAGTACCATTGATTGGGGTTCTGAAGTGGTAAACTTTGAATTTAATCTTGCCCCACAAGAATGGGCTATTAATCCATGAAGGACATCATGTATAAAACAAAGAGCCAAATACCTAGACATGAGCACCCTATCAGAACATTCATGAACCCATAAACTAAACCAAATCAATCACCGCACATACCGGCAGCCCCCGTAGACCTACAAATGGATCCCTTAACGGCATACCTCAGCATTGTCAGTCCCCACTTTTGTTTTCACCTCAAATTTGCGATAGGACTGGATGCGAGAGTTCTGATTGCTAACTTACTATTGTCCACTTGTTTGCTAAGTTTGATTGCTTGCCAGCGCCCAGCAGTCTCTCTGTGACAATGAAGTGCCTTTTCTGTGAAGTAACTTCAAATCATTCCTAATGAATCATAACCAATAAGTTTCTTTTCTATAGAAGAAGATAAAATAATCTGAATTCTATTCTGTCCTGTGGTACATTCTTATACAGAGTTCTTATTCACTGGTGTACTTCCAATCAAACAATTAAACACACTGTTGAAGACTGTATAAAGCTTTATCAAGATTCCATTGATTAATTTTACAGATTCTCTTCTTTAGATAGAGTGAATAATTGGACCGGAAACAGGGTGGAAACAAAGAAACTGGCAACATAATACCAAAAAGCATTGAAAAACTTTACTGTATAGTCTAGTGTAGGGGTGGAAGTTGTTACTAATTCTTTTCTCAAACTTTCTCAATCATTTAGCACTTCATGAGGCCTAACCTTAAAAACAATTAGTAAAATCATTTTGACCCAAATAGATAATCCTCATCCCAATACATGCTCTTTGTTCTTTCTCTGTAGTCAAGTACGTCACTCATCAAATTAATATAATTTACATAATGTGATATATACTTTACAATGATTACTGTACTCACAAGTACAAGCAAGTTAAACATTTTATGCCATGATATGAATGATAAGAACTAGATTTTGCTGTTTACAGAATCTTGGCCTAGTAACCTTTTTATTTTGTTTTCATGTGAATCATTGCTTTAAATGCAAAAAGTAATCTGAATATTCGAAAAATATTTTGTTTAGCAATATGAACACTTTGTATCTACATTGTAATATCGTCATGTAATCTCCAACTTTGAACAGGATTTACATAATAAACTATATCAAGTATTGAGCTTTACCATGAAAATATAACAAACAGTTTTGAGCTGATAACCAAACTTCATATAAATTGGCATTTCATTACATGTTTGTAACCTTTACAATTCAATTTCAATTCAAGGTATTTTATTCACTCATTGTAGCCAAAGGCTAAATTACAAATGAATTTACAAAATTCAAAACGTTAAAAACATCATACAAATTAAAAGGAATCATACACAATATTGTAAAAATAAATATTAAATGCAAATGAAAGTAACTATACATGTATAATGCTAACATTATAAAAATATTGCTTACAAACAAAAACAATTGTGGAATTTAAAATTTACAAAACCACATGTGTCTGGACATACAAGAAAAGGCCTATTCAATGTTTTCAAAAATCTTTCCGGAAATTGAAACCCATTTGTCCCACCTATTTTCTTAAAGTGAAAAAGCCTAATGGTCTGGAATGCCAACGAGAAGCTGAATGTTTGGTTATTTTCTCATCTTGTGAACCAGACAGACACTCCCCCAATCAAATAACATGTCGTGTTCGTCTGCATGTATTTTTTAATGTAACTAGCTAAACCCACTGGACATACATGTATTCCACTCACGCATCATTTAACTCCTACACTACCATTGCAGATACAGTGTAATGGAGAGAGATAAGAGCAGAAAAGTTTATCAGTACAAGATGGGTTAATTATCACTGTGAGGAGCTCATTCCAAGCCCACGCACAGGTCGAGGGTCAACATACACGAGCTTATGGTTTCATACATCAGGATATAAGCTGGAGGTGTATTCATGTTGAGCAGAAGCTAGGAGCAGCATAAACATTCCTTCCCAACCAGAAGCAGAGAAAAAAACAGACAAATATGAACATATTTGACCACGTCTTCCTTCCATGTTATCAAAGCTTGCTTCTCCGTACAGCTTCATGGAAAATGACTTGCATCATTCATTATGGCATAAATCAGAAAGGTATAACATTTACAGATCAAAAAGCACGACTAGTTCATTGCCTATTTCAACCCAAAAAAAGATGACATATGCTAAAAACTTTTTTTTAAGTACAGTGACTTTATGATGATTTTTCCATCTTGTCTTTTTTTTTAATGTTTGAAGGCTATTTGAGGATATGATTCTATTTGTAAACTAAAGGATTCGATTCCAAGAATGAGTTTCATGAATCGTAATCTGAAGGTCTATAGCTGCATTTCTACTGAAACCTATTGTTCTGCATAGTACTGTGAACTTCATTTTATGACCATTTTCATGGCTGATGAACTAGATTTGACAACAATAACTAATTGTTAAACACTGAAATTGCTCTACTTTACCAATCTGTCAAATGAATTTGTCGCAACAACAACAACAAATTGTATAATAGTAATGACTATCAATACATTAAATAGAGTATCTCAATTCAGATGTAACTTGTGATGAAGGAATAGGCCTATATACCTGTAGTTCATATAAAACAGGTCAGAAACCATATCACACAGAAGACCAAAAAGGTCTTTTGGTAAAATGACTCCCAAATGACATCTGATACATGCGTAGGAGGATATTTTTCAACATCTCGTTTTGACATTTAACAAGCTGTCAAAAAAGTGAAAAATAACATTCAAACTCACCAATTGTGAAGAGAATAATATACAGTTATCAAAGAATTCTTTGTATCTTACAAATTGTGTGCTGAGAGGCTATAACTAGAAGGTTATTTATTCTATGATTAGTTGTGTTAAAGACCTCTATGCTCTCGGGTGACGAAAATATTGTAATATATTCTGTGAGAAACAACCCCAGGCTATTTCTGGTGTGTAAGTTATATTTCTGATTGGTTCTGTGATACATACACCAGTGACAATTGCTTTGCAGTAGAATTTGCTACGATTACAGAATTCCTACATGTGTTTAACTTCAGCCCTGGGCCAAACACTCTTCCTAACCCCAACCCTAAAGTTTCCTGAACTATCTTTGGCGTAATAAACCCCGGAGTAAATGTTGAGAAAAAAGAAATCTCATCAGAATAAGCTAGTCTTGCTTTTAACAGTGGTCATAGTGCACTGTCAAGAAATTTTTTTGAATTGAAAATACTTAAATTTTGTATTTTATTATCAAATTGGGCATTTATAAACATATTACATGGAAATAAAATTTACATTAGGGCCATTTACACTGGCAACCAAACAGGGCAAAGTTGCTAGGTAACTATGCCAAACCAGAAAAGATGCCAAGCCAGAAACATTCAAAGCTAAGTGTGTGATTTTGTTAAATGTCTGTGCCATGTTTGGTGATGTTTGGTATTAAAGTCACTGAGTAGTCAGCTCTCATGGGGAATTCGACACCGTTCGGGTGTTTACCCAATAACAGGTGTTGTCAATCACCTGGGTTAGCCTTGAGTTTTATGACCATTGGACCTTATGTAATGCTTTGATTTGCCCGAAGACTCTCGAGCTCTCCGAGAATAGGGGGTAATTCTTGACTGGACTATGGGTTTGCTGTGTGCAAATTTGTACCCCCATTAATGGTATTTCCACCAAGTCTGGTGTCAGCGAATTATGGCCTTCTGCACATGGAAACTGGCGATCCAATCCCTTTAAATGGTAGCAGCTGAAAAATCATGATTGTTTGTCACGTGACTTTGTCACGTGACTTTGGCACTTCCAATTGTTACCAATTTAATGGCAGGTCCAGGGTCGAAGGTCGGGAAGACCGCACATGCGCATTACCAACCAAAGCACGCCAAAACATCACTGAGCCTTTCCAGTTGGTGATGTTTCAGCGCAATTGTAAACGGTAGCGCAAAAAAATAAAAATTAAAAATTAAATAAAAAAATCAAGATGTTTTTAAACGAGGTTTTTGACAGTATAAATGAGCCTAATGAGGGTAGTATGGTACCCATATTTGGTCAAGGGTGAGGTGGGGGAGGGGGAGGGGGTGGGGGAGGGGGAGGGGGAGGGGGAAATAGCCATTCTTAATCTATATTAAGAGCTGGCTATTATAGAACATTTCTGAACTTTAGATACTAAACTTGGCCCATTCACACAACAAGAATGCAGATAAATAAATCACATTCATGAACCATATAATAACAGGTAAGGCGCGAACACAGAGAATAACTGAAATCATACAAAGAACTAATTTTGGGAAAGAGAATCAAACTAGCAAGCCTTGACTTTTGAACTTGTTCTTAATCTACAAAAATGAATTTAGATCTGATAAGAACAACAATGAGATCAGTTAACGGAGGATGAGCATGGAAGTACAAAGTTGATTGGGAATTCCCAAAGGTCGAAGATCAATTGCATTCCATTCGAGCAAATTCTTTTATAAGTTTTTTTACAGCCACAGGAAATTTTAAATGAAATAAGATTATGGCAGGCATTACCGGTATGTGAAAGCTTTTATCTTCTAGACATGGGATTCTGCAAATTAAGGTAGGTTCGCCCGTATCACAATAGAAAGAGGAGTGTGTTATTGCTTACCCATTTTGATGGTTCACCGCATAGCCAAAGGTATGAAGATAAACAGCTAGATGTAGAATGATATAAACCTGGGTATTAATCCAACAAGATGAAATGCTATACACCTGTATACAAAGAGAAAGAAAAAGAAGAGGAATGTATCATTAAGTATCAAATCAACAATTGAAGGACCTCCTACATTTCAATGGGGCAAATTCAAGAGGATTCTGTCCAACATCCTGAAGAGATAATACACTTACAGTTTATATCTGTGTTTTACTTATACCAGGGAGATGAGAGTTGCTTATACCTTACCGTATACACATACATGGGACATATTTAACATTGAATTACAGGTATTGATTTGTTTACTGAGTTTGGTGAAAAAGGAAACAGATAATGACATTAATTTTAATTTGATTTGATGTTCAGATGTTCAGGTATACAATTTAATGGGGCAAATTCAAGATAATTTTGTTCAATATACTGAAGAGTTGACATTGATTTGATGATCAGACACAAAAAACAGGAGTCAATATAGCTGATGACCTTGCTTGTTAAACCCTTCATGCATCAATTAGAAAGCCATTGTTTACTTTATGCAAATGATCTACAGGCATCAATGAGTATATGGCCCCCAAATGCACTACAAGTAGGTTAAAGGGAATTTCATGAATTCTTTATAACAATAAAATCTCCTACGACAGCTTATCTGACTTTGAGTGTCACTCACGACTGCCTACCCGAAATGATTTAAAAAGTAACTTAAAACATGAATATAACTTATGCCCTTATCTATTTCAGAAGGTAGTCACTCAGACAGCAATATGGACACAATAATGAAGATGTTGGTCTGTAGCACAAACTACTGTAGTTCCACACTACTGAATGCAAAAATATTTAGAGAGTGGTCTGTGACACAGACTAGTTCTAAACCACTGTCTAAATATGATGTGCATGTCAACATATGATGGGAAATATCAATACATATCACCCCCGTACCTCCGTTATGTGCCTCCATTATGTACGGCTAGATGGGTAGACTCATGTAAATCAAGTCTAGTCTTTCAATAATAGTTTTCTTTAACAAAAATAAGCTGCTTAATCAAGACTCTGGTATGAGTATGGCTGTGCTACATGTACATTAAACACTACTGAGAAACATTTAGCACCATTTAGTGCATAGAGACGTTATTACAAGAACTGAATATTATTATTATTATTATAAATATGATGCTAGCTATCTCCAAGTCTCTTTTCTAGACCACCAAGTCAATAGGTATATGACTTTCATGATGAAAAGGTAAGCTTGCATTGCAGACAAAATATTGGCAAAGAATGTGTTTGCACATTTCATGTCTCCACTATGCTAACACAAGAAGCAGTGTTTTGATCATACGACCCTATCAACAATCGTAACCATTGAAAAAAAATACATGGGGGCTCGGGGCAAATTAGCCCCCGAAATGCTAAAAAGAGCCCCCGAAAGTCATAAAAGAGCCCAAATTTTTTTGCATAGAGTTCAATGCAAAACAAATTAAAGAGCGTTATTTTCATGCAAGCAAGCTTGAAAAGTAGCCTCCAAAATTGTTAGGGTATTTTTTTCCCTGATCATAACATATAAAAGGTCTCACCATTCACAGGCAGGAAAAGGTCTTATTGAAACAAATATTCAGACAAATATTCTCACATCTTTTCCATGAATTTCATGCAGAAAAACCTGAGAAGTATCTCCCTTTTTCAAATATGACACAGGGCACTTTTGGCAACTAGTTTATGGGATGCTCTGGACGGAATATGCCTGGATCACCTATTCAATTTATTTCATTTTCACACTGTATTTTCTATCTAAATGGCTAGAAACTAATCATTGCATTTTTCCATATTAAATCCATTTACAAGTTTCTATAATAAACCGGAAAGGCCACATTAAAATTTGGTGAATTAACACACAGTTGTAAGTCACAATGCAGTCTGTAAATCAAGACTAGAAAGATTTTGCTCACATTGAACTTGGTGAGCTGTGTGCATGCACTATAGAGGTGCTATTTATCACTTGTTGCTCTCTCACAGCATGCATCCTAGTCTTGCCATTCAGACAATATCAAATGCAGAAACAGGTTGGAATATCTTAAATTCAGGTTCAAATTATTTCAACTCAAAATAAAACATACAATATCAAGTTTGAAATTCTTGGGGGTCCAGACTTAGATTTGGGGTGGTCATGTGTCCTATAGCACCTGTTAGTGTCTAGCCCTACCCTACTGGGGCTCGTTCCTAGAAACCAACGACAAGACAGTCATAACTTTATCCGCCAACTACGGAGATGTCTCTGATCTTCCTAAACCGTTTCACGAAGAGCTTACTAGCTAGTATCTCGTGAGATCGATACTATCGGCGAGAAGAGGAGCCAAAACTTAGCCTTAGTCGCAATACCACCGGATTATTACAAAATCAATATTAGGGAAAATGCAATTATTTAAATGAATTAGTAATGAAAAAGATTGAAAATGATACCAAGAAATAAGAGATGCAATATACTTCCAAATTTGTGTAGATTGTACAATATAAGTACTTGTAACATATAATTGTGAGTATTTCATGACATGACCGGTGAATCAGTTTGTTTCTTGAGATGGGTACCCCCCGGATATTTTAGTTTGATAGTTTATAAAGATACACCAATATATTATTCTTAGAAAAATACGATGTAATGAAGTTTGTGTCCAATGTTTTAGGTATCAGTTGAATAATCAAATGACAAAACTTCAACATTCCAAAGGTTAAAACACATCTTTTAAACTGTGCATTTTACACATTTTAAGATATAATTTATCTCGAAAGCAATATGGGTCTGAAAACTAAAGAATACACTTCAAACTATGGCTTGCCTGCTGTGGCAAAATAGCTATCCCTTCGACGATTTTCCAATGTAGAAAATAAAGGCGTATAATCAGTTTATTTAAGTGGAAAAATCCTTAAATACAAACATGGCATATTTTCATGAGATTATCAAATACAAAAAACGATAACTCACTGTTTAAGTGAATTTGTTGAAAAATCATAGTTGTAGGATTTATTGTCCTTTTTTGCCAGCCATAGTCTACCCAATAAATGACATGTGATGGCGCTGCCCATCGACTAAATAGTTATGAAAGAGATACGACGGTGTCAGAGGCGTCATAACTCCTTAGTCAGGATGTTGTCGTTGATCTTGGCAAAGAGAGCTTGGTGAAACACGTAGCGGACAAGTTGCTCACTAACGCTGATTTAGTCAAGAAGTTAGACTTATGACGGTTTGTAGGAACGGGCCCCAGGTGTACAATTAGCCCCTAAACCACTCACAGGAACAGCATATCTATACCCTTGCATGAGCTCCCTGGACAGCAGACA
Source organism: Strongylocentrotus droebachiensis (assembly GCA_035222895.1). Taxonomy (NCBI): domain Eukaryota; kingdom Metazoa; phylum Echinodermata; class Echinoidea; order Camarodonta; family Strongylocentrotidae; genus Strongylocentrotus; species Strongylocentrotus droebachiensis. The sequence continues at coordinate 426,396 of JAVYIG010000742.1, forward strand.
AGACCTCAAATAGGGAAGGATAGTGTACTCTCTTGAAAAAGACTCCTCATAATTATGAGCAATATGGATTTTTTTCTTCATACCTAAATACTCCTGTCCGAGGCATATTTGAACTGTCCTTGTTTCCTTTCAAAGTCTGAAATGTTTGTAAAATACTTTGTATGACAACCAACACAATGTAACATAGCTTCCTGATGGAGGGATTAAACAGTCTCTGATAGAAAAAAATATTTCTTGGAACCTTATTAATGGATACTACGTTTTACTTTGTATTTATCAGTATTTGCCTCTTTGTACTTCTACAAAAATAGCATGCAGGATCCGGCTAACTACCACAACCTAAGGGCGATTTCATCTTTGCTTCTTTCCAGAGCAACTTTTGAGCTTCATGAAAACTATTAAAAATCAAATTCCTCAACACATTTTCTTCAACTTCCAGGGGTATTTTTCTTTTATTCTAAGGCAGTTTCACAACCAAGTAAAAAGTTCAGATGGCACATTTCTAGTAAGCATCCCTTATCTTGAATCTAAAGTGTAAGTCAAAGTATTGACAAACTTAGCCAGCTTCAAAGAGTAGATCGGGAATGAGAGAAAAGGCGGCAATCTTCAATCAAAGAATATTAAATGTTCTCACTGAATAAGAACTATATACATGTAGTTAAGCTCTTCCCCTTCAAAGCAAATAGACTGGTCAACATTACCTTTGAATATCACCATTAAAAGAACGATGGCACTTAATCAGAAACTACAATTGTTCGTAAATACATTTGATATGTATTTGACAGTCATATTATGTAACATCATACTTCTTTAATGGCATGGGCTATCTCTTTAAACTAGATCTGATATGCAATGCCTACTAAATTTAATCCAAGTCATTTCATACTAGACTAAAATGCTCTATTTGTAAGATTGACAAGTTAATTGTAATCAAAGCCCATCCTTTGAATCAGCAGAATAAAGATGGAGGGAATTTGTTATATGTTGTTAATCACTACGCTTGCTTTCAAAAGGAATGAGCTCCACACAAGCACAAATGCAAACACCCTTGAGGATACTAGAACACATATACTCACTCTGCTCTGCTCAGATGGTGGGTTTGGGGGTTGGTAAAAATGCTGTCTACTATTTACTCAAGTCATAGAGGGTCCTACCTACTTCTCATCTCGACCACACATTGCAGGCATACAATCAAACCCCAAACAATAAGCATATTTACTTTGTTCTGAATTATCAATATCATTTTCATCAAGTGACCTATATAATCACTGCAAATGAGTAGATCTACTATATACATGTAGATCTTGGGCAAAGTCAGACATTTATTGATAATGTCATTTAAAAGTTTAGTACCAATGCTTTCAATAGAAGTGAGAAGGGAGTCCACAGGCACAGAAATAAAAATGTCTTTCTCGACTTATTCCTAAACTGATAGAAAATGATAACTCTCAAGAATCATGTACATTTAAGATTACAAGCAGGTCCTATGGAAAGAAACATTTAACCCTGAACATGGAAAGAAATACCACAGAAATATATAACAATTATTCCTAAAAAGCACCCCCCCCCCCAAAAAAAAAAAATAAAAAAAAATAGATGTTTGTTTGCCATCTTTCTTCTCATTACAATTGCAATGTCTAATAAGAATGAGATGATTACAGTTATCCACAAATCTTTGAAAACTTGCTAGTGCTACAATAAGACTCAAAGTGATTAAATTCTAAAGAAACGCGATGAATTCACAATAGGTTCTGACTTGAAAAGGTAGAGTTAGTCTTTATTGTCAATGGGCGGATTAGACTGGCTATACCATCCTAATATCCCCTGTCTGCTTTAGTTTGTATTAGAATATATTACTGGAGCTTACAAGCTAACTCTCAAATCCTCTCTGTTCTCAAGAAAAACCCAACCATCAGATCAACACGTCAAATGTACATGTATGCAGCTCGATCCCCTAGCGACCTCAACAAATATTGGAGAGACTGGAAACCAAATTCTATAATATGCTATTTTGACTAAAAGATCAATCTGATCCGCTTTCACATCTTTATCCGACAAGTACCAACTCAGCTACATGTAGGACCAAGAAGATATAATACCCTTTTCAGCTGCTTTCTGCTCCTCTTAATCATGCTTTTTCCCCCACAGCCTTCCATTTTTTTCTGTACCCCTGTAATATACTATACACTTATAATAAGTGTGGACTATCAGAGCATATCTGTATATAAATATACAGATTTTAATATCGAGCTCATCTTCTTGACCACTACTAGGTTCTTTTGATTAAGAGTTTTTTTTTCCGCCCTTGAAGACAGGACTTGACTTGACCAAAACTGACTTATGGCACATAAGTACAAATGTTTTAACAACTATGTGTTGCATGTCTGCAATAGAAGCGATTCAGTGATGTTTTACCAAGTACTACCATTACAACTCAAGAGGAAGGGAACCTCATGGGGAGAGAAAGATATTCCTCAAAAAGATGATTTACAGGGATTTGGTCTATAAGTACAAGAGATCTTCTAGGGACAGGACCTAAAAGAAGTTGGTGCAGATGCAGATAGTCAAAAAGGTGCTGGATTAAAGGGAACTGGTCTATAGAAAGTTGGTCTTGAGGAAAAATGTTTCACAGCAAAATGAATTTGGTCTAAATAATACATGTACATCAACATCTTACAATACAAAAATGTATCAATAGCTATTATAAATTATGTTTATTACAACAAGGAGAAGGGACATTATCATGTTCACAGTACAGACTCTGCCTTGCATTTGGTCTCACAGATAGGTACCTCCCTGTACTGGTTTCTACTACTGCTTTCTGCTTTCATATTATGAATAGAGTCCTCGAGAGGGGGGGGGGGGGGAGGGAGAGTATGTGAGAGAGAAAACGAGCTTGCGAGACTGGAGAGCAACTTTTGAAGTGTGTACAGAGTATACAAATGGTGGATTTGCGTTTGGTAGTATTCCCTATGAATTGATGGGGAAGGAGCTATACACACATACCAATAAAAGCAAAGATAAACTAAAAAAGGACTTTCTCTTTCTTCTTTTCAATGAATTCAAAGAGGGTGGTATATGAAGATGCTGTCCCTTCTCGATAAGCAGACCAATTACATGCAAGAATTTAGATTCAGTTGTTAAGATGAAGATGGTGTCTCCTTATAATTTGATCCCTTTCCTAATGAAACTGTCTTGTCATGGTTGTTTTGCATCATGTGGCCTGCTGAACACAAAAACTAAAACTTCCAAAATCGGTTGCAATTTTCTTTACTATCTCTGGAGCATGCCCTGCATGTACAGCCTACAGAGCCTCATTGATCAGAGTGAAATTATTAAAGAAAATCATATTGACTGAGAAAGGTAGCATCAATACGATCAATTGATTAAAACATCAAGCTTGTTCCAATAAAAGCGGAAATATACAAACAACAAAGTACCGGTACAAGTCCCTATAACTTTGACAGAAAATCAATAAAAAGGAGAACATTTTGTGTTAAAATCTGTCCTCGACAATTTTAATCATTCCTCCAAACCAAATATCACTTCATGCAATAAAAATAAAGAAACCTTTACTCAAACGGTTCTCCCTCCATTTGCAATCCAAATCCTATAGTATTAGTATAAAGGCCAGATTAGTGCCTATTATTTGCAGCCCTTACCCTCTTTGCAGGATGTGTTAACCTCTGGTCATTGAATCAAATCTCAGGATTCAGAAGAGTACCAACCTTGTATGAAGCTGAAGAACAAGCGTCCTCATTAGTGCTAGCAGTCAGTTCAACTAGGCCAGCTAGCTACTGGTACCTCAAAAATTCTGGTTAAAGGCAACAATCTGGTTTTGGTAAAAAGCATTTATTGAAACCATGGACCTACATGTACATAACAATGTACCCGGTCCCATGAAATCTAACAATAATTTGCTGAAAATCAGACGCAGAAATTACAGGATAACATAAGAACAACTAGGTATTGGACAAGGGCTCTTTTGGTCATGTGCGCTGACTCTATTTTCTCACCTTTCTCAGATCATTACTCAACCATCTTGTATTTGTATTAGATACAAAAATCAAAGTTAAAATTTATAGCTTTTAATATTCTTTAGATTCTGTGAGGAGCATTCTTCATTATTGAAAAACTATTCAATGATGCCAACAGCATTAAAAAAAGAATATTTGTTTACATTTCGATAGAATGGAAATAAGAATGGTGTTTGCTAAACGAGTAAGCTTTGCTTTTAGCATTGAGACTGATAAACAAGACAATCCTTGTGATACGCAGAATACGAGGGCAGCAGGGATGGAGCAAAGCTTGCATGTGACCATGGCAACCGATATGATGCTGATATCATCAAGCTTCATCTCCTCACCAGCATGACATCTGTGTGCATGCGTGAGTAGGAGCTAGCGAGCCAGGGTAGCGCTGCTGCATAAAACACTTTCATTCTCTCCACTATGTATGTTGGAGCCCTACCAGGGAAGTAGCGAGGTAATGACATCAATTATAGCTCTTACTATCAGTTTACTTACCTGTGCGGCTCAGAGCACTTGAGTAATTACCAGGTACACAAACATGTTTATTGACTGTGTGTGTAGGCCTATTAACTATTTATACATCTCTATACAGGGAATAATTTTCCCGGTATCGCATCGCAATTTGCGACGCATTTTCAGCCATTTGCTACACATCTTTTTTATGAATCGCAATTGCTGCGATGCAAATGCAAACATACATGTTTAAGGGCGGGCCCATCACACCTCTGTACAATTACAAGTGCGAGTGAGTAGCCCGTTTCGCGATCGCCGGCCCTGTAATCAGAATACAGGGCCGGCGATCGCGAAATTGGCTACTCACTCGCACTTGTATGTTTGCATTTGCATCGCAGCAATTGTGATTCATGTAAACACAGCGTAACTACTGTGCGTGAAGTATACTGCAGTAACTCTCTAACCGTGAAGCTTATACACATACACCCATTGTCGCGCAAGCACATGGTGTGCTACGATCACCTTCTAACCGCGATTGTTGTTTTGAGGCATGGTTCGCGCGATCATTGCACAATGCAATGACAATGCACGTGGGATCTAATTACATGCATTGCATGTGCGCGATGCCTCGTACCTGGGAGTTGTTTGTTTACTGTCACTGCAGCAAGCGGCCATATCCATTTTGAGGACTAGAAATGTGAGTACACCCACCCTGTTTAAATGTACATTGATCTTATTGTAGTGGGCAGAAAATGTGCGCTTTGCTATAATATGAGAAAAAAATTGCGATACAAATTTATCCAACTGCTATGCAAAAATTATTTTGTATAGCAGTTTTGCTATGCAATTTTTTTGCTGAAAATTATTCCCTGCTATATACATTCAAGTATGTTTGCATTACAAAATCATCCATAGGAAGTTCATGGGCGAAGCATAAGACTAAGAAAACTGCACACAACAATGCAAGTATCCTCCAAGCCCTCCTGTTTTAATTCAGGCAAAAAATTAAGTTTTTCATTTCGGGGGCTCCATTTCAAATTTTTGGGAAATTTTCGGGGGCTACTTTTTCAACTTTCGGGGGCTCTTTTTTCCATTTCGGGGGCTACTTTTTCATTAATTCATAAAAGGATAACCTACAGTTTGTTGAGATTTGTTTAGTAGATCTAGGCTAAGGTTTCGGGCTTCGGGCTTCATGATTGCCTATTAAAAAAGAAACCCCTTTTTCTAGTTCAATAACTAAGTTTTCATGCATTGATTTGATGCAAGAACTGTAACATAATAGACCCTAGATTGTGATTATTTCTGGCCATGAATTTTGATAATCATTTTTCAAAGTAAAATTTTCACAAGAAAATCAGACAGTCGTTTAAAAACGTAGACATTAGTAATACTTTTACTAATTCTAAGCTCAGGTTTCGTACATCTATTCACGAAACTATATTGAAATCGCGGCAATAATGATGCAAACCAACAGATAACAATTTCAAAGTGTCAAATCTCTTCGACTCGAGCTCAGCTAGAGCTAGCTCAGCTCTCACACACACTGCAGCGTAACTGCAGCGTAACTCCAGAAAGCTCCAACACCAGCACCGCAGGCGTCCGACACGCCAGCGGTGCCGGTGTTGGAGCTTCCTGGAGTTAACTGCAGCGCAGCGTATGCGTGTCAGTCACAGTGATTTTGTCTGATTTTCTTTACTTTGAAGAAAAGATTATCAAAATTACGTTGACATGGCGAGAATAATCACAAAATAGGCTTCAATTTCATACCTCTATATTTTATGGAAACTTTATAAAATTGCGGCAATCCTGAATTCGTGAGTGAAATTGATTGCAGATTTGCGATGTTTAGGTCTAGGTTCAGCTAATATGATATACCAAAACATAATCGACCGCCAAAAACTCGACCCCTACGTTCCGTCTCGATCTCGCAACTGCGAAAATGTACGTGTTTTGGCGTACTTGCGTGCGACATGGTAAGCCAGGTAAGGTATGGAATATGGTTCGATTTTTTTTACGACCGATTTTTACACTGAGATTCAGCGCGCGGACCAAGAAATGAACACAATAAATATGAAGCTAGAAGAGAGCGCGCGGCCGCTCGTAATCGTTACGGGGGTGATTTGAGATCATTTCACTTTTTGATGTCGCCCCCGAAATCGGATTTTGAGCCTATTTCGGGGGCTGTTTATGGTGTTTCCGGGGCGAATCCGCCCTCCGCCCCCATGTATTTTTACAGTTTTATACCTTTCTTATCCCATTGGATATGTTTGTATTTTGGTACATGTACAGTGTACAACATGCAATATCCATGGACCCAAGCCAAAATCATCTTGGGCTTAGTATTCAGCAGATTGATCAGAAATTCACCTTGTGGCTGTCTGTATATTCTGTTCACTACTGCAGTCATAAGGCCTGTCCTCATCAGCTCGCGTTTGACAAAAAAGCCCGCTACTTCTGATTTGGGAAATTAGCCCAAAGTTAAAAATTGCGTCCTCATCAGCTCATGTTTCGAGTTTGTAAAATTTGCTCAGTGTTTGCACATACATGTACTTGCAAGTCTTCAGGCTGGTGAAGACATACCGGACCGGACAGGACAAATAGCGGGCTGTTTTGAAAAGTTGCCCAAGATATCTTGAGAAGATTTCCAGATCAAATAGCCCGCCATTTGCGTCTTCACCTGCCAAATAGCCAGCCATTTCGTGATCGCGCTAATTTTCCTGAATAAAAAATAGCGGGATATTTGGCCAACTCGAGCTGATAAGGACAGGCCAACTGTACACATTTCTTTGAATGACAATTTTCATTTGATGGGATCGAGAGGGCCCCTCAAATGCTATCTTGAGCCTGAGGTAATGGGAACCTAGCTAGAGATTGAAAAGTGCTTTAGAGGATCAACTTGATGTAAACTTTCACTTATGACCTCAATCTTCAGGCCCCTGTCATAACACAGACACTGTAATCTAAACATGAGGGGTAACAAAAAATAGAAAATCTGGGCTCAAGAATACCCCCAGAGATGAGTACATATAATTGAGCATTATAACCTTGTCTGGTCATAGTCTATCTCTTCAGACATTGTTAATCAGCTGTATGATGTAACGAGGATGTTGCAAGACTAAAATATAACTTTGGAATAATGCAATATGATTGGTTTGTTCATACTGCAGTGCATGTCCATCAAAACATAATTGAGTGAACTGAGTTATGAACTCTGATGGAGAACCATTAAGTACCCTTCAATGTGCCATTTATTGAGGTCTAACAAGTTAAACAAATAAGCTTCATAAAAAGACGTATAAATAAAACATTAAATTCTCCTCATGAATGTATTTTATTACCAGTAAAACCTTTTCCCTGATGGTCCTAAATGGCAAATTGGACCTCCTCCTAATATTTCAAAGGAATACATTTAAAGATGAAGTTGAGTTTTGGTCATGCGATTGCATTGTGAAAGAAACGGTGTGGAATCGACCAGAAAAGGTTGATCATCTAGCATATAAGAATTTGTGTTTATTGCAAGGTTCTGGAATCATCAAAATGATAAGAAATTTGGCCAAGTCTTGGTAAAGTTACAAACACTGTACACAGAAAGATGTATATGGGACTACACGAACACGTGGCATAAAAATCCTAACCCCCCCCCCCCCCCCGAGTTTTACGATGTTCATGACATATTTAGAATATGAAGGCACTTGAAGAGCCATGCTTTTTAGGGAACTTGTCTTATCTGATGTTCTTCCACACTTGCATAATAAGAATGAAAACGCTCACAAATTATTTTTCACCTCTTCCCAGAACTCAACCTTCTCTTTAACCCTTGAATGACCCCAATTTATTAAACACATTGGATTTACAATGTACCTGCTAAAAGGAAGATCATTTGTTAGAAGAATGGAAGAGGGTATTAATACTACAGATGTAAACTGGTGTACTGTACATACAGTTGTACCTTTATGTAAGCATGTGGTTGTACAGTACATAGTACATTGTACATACATGTAAATGCACATTAAAAGCCAGATAAATTTGATCGAAATCCGAATTTTGTTTTCATTCTAAGGCAATCACACACAAACAAAAACTTAAAAGATGTGAAAATAGACCATCTAATGGTTTAAATTCATGAAAACCTCCTCTCAAAATTACCACAATAGGAGAATGATACCTTCTAGGTCACTTTTCTCTATTATTCAACAGTCTGTGTTGGCATAAATAATGCCGGTGTATACTCCCGCCAAGTTTAAATCTAATATTGAAAAGTATTTGTGATAAAACATTGACTACAGCTGAGAGGTAAGCTGTGTCAGGTTGGATGCCATTATGAAAGCAGTGGGACATCAAAGAACACATGTACATGTACATGTACATGTATGTCTCTACTGTAACTTGTAAGGAACTACTAGTTGCTACCAATCCATTATGATGCAGTTTGGATAACTGCTGTCAATGCTGCTACTAAGTATTATCAAAGATGATATCGAGTACTGGTTACTCAATTGGCTTGTGGAGAAGTAAAGGTTTATAAGTTATTCTGAATGAACCATAAATAGGAACATAAAGGGGTTTTGGAATCATTAAAATGATAATATATATATTTATTGACAAAATATTGCTTTTAATACAGCTCTAACATACACATTAATACATGGAGGTATGCATACATGTAGGCCTAGGCTATGGGACTGCACAAACTTTTGCGATAGACAATGGTCCAAAGTTTGTTCTTGTTATATTCAAGATATCAATGTATACAGTATGTTGGCCTAATTGAAAACCTATCTTTCAAATGGGACATTACTACTATGATTATTCTTCCACAAAGGAATACTAAGAACAAGAATTAAAAAAGCTTAAAATTTGTTTCTCCTCCCATCAGCACTAGTTTCTCTGTAAGTGTCAGGCTATCAGCCACCAATCATACATCTACACTGTAAATGTCAAAATAAGGACACACTGTTCAAACGTCCTAATTAGATTAGAATTAGCAGAGTTAATATGTCTGCATACCCCTCTACTTACTCCCCATAACCTCATGAAAATGAGAAACTGATATTCAACAATTTCCCCTTATTTTGTCTTGTTACTGTATTTCAATAATTTAACAATTATTTTTTAATTAACAGCATGGGACAGATAAATCTTAAGTTTCCACTGAGATAATTATACTTTACAGAGTGCCTATATATCAGAATTAGCCTCAAAAGAGTGATTAAATTACAGGTCAAGTATTTAAACCTTAAATGTCAAGTCCTTGTACTTGATTTATGGTTCATTGACATTTTCTCTATTCCAGGGCATGCAGAATTGGTGGAAATAGGGGTGGGATTTAGAATACCACATCCTAAACAAAGACCACAGCAAAGCAAAGGAGGTTTCACACCTTCCTTTGTTTGCCACTATCAGTGAAAAACACCAGATCTATTCTACAAGTACAGACTCGGTTGAAGTTCACAATTAGACAAAAATGGCCTGCCTCCAAGTACATGTAAAACCAACTGGAGCTGATACCCAGGTAAAACCAGATGAAATATACAGTGTAAATAATCAAATAAGACTTGAACTTAGTCTGAACCACGTTAGCAACAATTGCCGGGACTTGGGGTGGACTAGAGTGCATTTCAATTTTCTTTTATTTAATAGGAGAAAGAAAAAAATTGACAATTTGTCTAAAATAACCATGAGACATGAGAACCTTGTTTACAGGTCCAGGCAAATGACAATGTCAACTTCGGTAGTGAAATTATACACTTGAGTAAGAGGAGTAATGCTTGAGCCAAACCTTTTTACATCCAGATGAGATGTTTATGAACAGACAAATTTAAAGAAGCAGAGATATAAAAAGTCCATCCATAAAAACATATTTCCCAGGGTGATCCTTAGCAGTCAGTTTTCAAGGATGAAATTGAAAGTTATCATATTACAAGTATACACTATCCCAGATAACAATACGGCGTTGGGCCAACGTCGGCCACGGTCGGCAGGGTCGCAGTCGGCAAGCCAACGTTGGCTAATCGTTGGGCCATCGTCGCCATTTTTTACTGATAAATGGTGGCTATTGGTTGGCTATTCGACGTTGGGCCAATGTTGGCTGAACGTTGGTCCAATGTCGCCATTTTCAATTATAAATGGTGGCTTTTGGTTGGCTATTCGACGTTGGGCCAATGTTGGCTGAACGTTGGTCCATTGTCGCCATTTTCACTGATAAATGGTGGCTATTGGTTGGCTATTCGACGTTGGACCAATGTTGGCTGAACGTTGGTCCATTGTCGCCATTTTTACTGATAAATGGTGGCTTTTGGTTGGCAAATCGACGTTGGGCCAATGTTGGCTGAACGTTGGTCCATCGTCTCAATTATCACTGATTAATGTTGGCTATTGGTTGGATTTTCGACGTTGGGCCAATGTTGGCTGAACGTTGGTCTATCGTCTCAATTATTACTGATAAATGTTGGCTTTTGGTTGGCTATTCGACGTTGGGCTAACGTTGGCTCATTGTCGCCATTTTCACTGATAAATGGTGGCTTTGGGTTGGCTATTCGAAGTTGGGCCAATGTTGGCTGAACGTTGGTCAATCGTCTCAATTATTACTGATAAATGTTGGCTATTGGTTGGCTATTCGACGTTGGGCCAATGTTGGCTGAACGTTGGTCCATCGTCTCAATTATCACTGATTAATGTTGGCTATTGGTTGGATTTTCGACGTTGGGCCAATGTTGGCTGAACGTTGGTCTATCGTCTCAATTATTACTGATAAATGTTGGCTTTTGGTTGGCTATTCGACGTTGGGCTAACGTTGGCTCATTGTCGCCATTTTCACTGATAAATGGTGGCTTTGGGTTGGCTATATCGAAGTTGGGCCAATGTTGGCTGAACGTTGGTCAATCGTCTCAATTATCACTGATAAATGTTGGCTATTGGTTGGCTATTCGACGTTGGGCCAATGTTGGCTGAACGTTGATCCATCGTCTCAATTATTACTGATAAATGTTGGCTTTTGGTTGGCTATTCGACGTTCGGCTATTAACGTTGGCTCAATGTTGGTCCATCGTTTCAAATTTTACTGAGAAATGGTGGATGTTGGCTATACGCGACGTTGGGCCAACCTTGGCTAAACGTTGGTCCATCGTCTCCATCTTTACTGATAAATTGTGCATGTTGGTTGGCTATATGACGGTTGGCCAACGTAACAAATACGACCTAGTACCTACATCCGGGTAAAAAAAATTGCATGTGTGCGCATGCCCATGTGCTCATGCAATTGTAACGTCAGCCATATCCTGTCCATTTGTCTGGATCAGTTGCCGGGGCCGAGGAGTACCTACACTGCATGGTAAATGAATTATTTTCTTTCTCTTTCAACGTTATTTTTGTGAGTATGTTGCGTGAAACTGATAAATTGTATAGTGTGAGAACTCCCTGTCACATAAAGCGAGGGAAATAGCATGAGAAATTGTTAAAGTAATCATTGATAATTCCCTGTGAAAGTGGGTACGAGTGCATGCACTGCTCGGCGTACGCTTAGCATGCACACCCGCTGCGTGCAATTGAAGTGTGAGTGATGGCTATGATGGCTATGATGGGGGCCGAAGTGTCGGCATCAAATGCATTGAGTGTTTGCCGTGATGAATGTTGATATGTTCCTGACTTAGAGTTAGACCTAGGGCTAGGTGATGCATTGATGCACCATGTTACAGCGTCCGTGACAGTGATGATGTTCATCCCAATATGCATGATATGCAATATCGACCTTGAATCAAATGATTGTGAATCTGTTGGTGTTACCAGTGTTGAAGGTGCTGATGCATTGTTTAAAAGACCAATTGAATCAAATACTGATCTTGATATATAGAGCTGAATGGGCTGTGAATTCAGATATCCCGCTAGTACATGTGTATAGCCTCCTGAATTCTTTCAGGGGAGTGTGCCAATTAAGTCTGCCAAAATATGCAAGAACTTTGTATCAACACATTTGGTGGATTGTGAGAGTGATGTGAGAGGTAGCTTGTGGGAATTACCATCATTTTGGCATTTGCAATCATTTAAAGTCGCAATTGGTCAAGAACCACAATTTTATCGAATAGTAAATAGGAAAACTATTGGGGGCGGGGGTAACACTGATCCCATAATTTTCATTCACAAATTGTATTATTGCTGCATTTTTATTTTCATTTTCAAATCAGTTTTTATTATTTATGCACATGTTTATTAAATTGCTATAATTTGAACTAAAGGTAAATATTCTAATTATTTATTTTTACATTCTGACGTTTTTTTATTAATACATTCAAATCTATATAGCTCTTCCAAATCCCAATACTTTTTTTTCCTATAATCCCATTCTGAAATTTAAATATTAAATCCTGCATTTCATATCGTCAACTTCACAACAAATTCCAGATTCCTCTACCCGTCCAGATCCAGCTACCCCTACATCGATCATCCAGAAAAGCATCAACAGCACCAAGGACCCCTTCGACATCGACCCCATCAACCTCCAGAACACTGTCGACCCCAACGACCCCATTGACCTCAACATTCAGAAATATGGGTATGTCATCTGGCATTTTATTCATTTTGTATTTAGTTGTACATCTAGACAGGATAGTTAATGCACTTCTTAGTATTCGTTATAGGTGTGCGCTGCACACAAAGTACAAATGTACTGGATTAATGTACGTTTGTGTATGACATAGCTGCTAACGGATGCAAGTATCTTTTTCCTGATTATATTGAGAAATTGCATTGTGATCACTTACAAAACTATTCAACAACAACAAATCATGAAATACTGCTTATAGCAGTATTTTTGGGGAAACAATTCTGAATGCAGGGTGCCACAAAAAACAAAACACAGTCAATTGATTTGTTTCTTGTATAAGCAACTAACGATATAGCTTTGTGTTTTTGTTTCTACTTTTAAACCTCTCTCAAGTATTGGGAGCTTCACATTTCACTTTAATTTTATAATGATGTGAAAGAGGATGCCACTCTTCTTCAAACATTCTTCAAAATAAGAAAGAATACAAACTCACTAACTTAGGGTTTTGTGTTGTATGCAGAAAACGCAAATTGTGTATTCTTTCATCCATATTCTACTTCAAACACATTAGTTAGGGCAATATTCTATTTGCAGAAGTGCCCGGGTGTTAATGACATCCTCTTTCACATCATACAATTTAAGTGAGATTGTGCCATATATTCTTTGGTTAATTTTGGGATCCAACACTTAAGAGGGGCTTTAAACTGTTATCAATCAAGCATCTCAACACTGATCAAGCATTCCATCCATGAAATTTCATCAAAATTAGGGAGGATGTGCCACTCTGGAGTCAGGACTACTTCCCTTACTATGCCGTACTATTGGATTAATATCTGTACTATTTCAAGGTGATGTTTCCATGATCTGCTTTTAAATCTTGTTTGGTTTCTTTCTTCTTCTTTTTTTTGCCGCAGATGCCGAAATTGTACCACCACAAGCTAGACAAGATTTTGATTCCGTCTAACCCATTCTTTAAAGGTCGACTGCCTTAGGAAATTTAAACTTTTATGTCTTGTATCAAGACCCCTTTTAAGCAACATAATAACAATTGTTTCATGAATAATGCCTCCCTATATGTTTTACAAATTTTTGAAAACCCCTCCAAGTTGCTCGTCTAATGGTGGACCCCGCCCCTTAAAATTCTCAGAGTTCCTCGGAATGAGTTCATCGGAATGATTGACCAAAGGATTAGTGATGTTATATCAAGAACGATCTCCGCTTAGGCAAGCTACGGTGCTTGCTAGCCAGCTCTGCAGGCATATGTTTTGTACACAAACATAAACAATAACTTTTTTTATTAAATAGTGTGCTATGCATCTTTACTTGTTATTTGTTGTGGTGAAATTTCACTAATGGCCCAATTTTAAAAAGAGAGCTATACCATGAGCCGAAGAAGGTCGTAATTAATTTGAATGCCTGTATAATGTGTCAACTAAATGCATGCTATAAAGAATTTCAAAGGTAAGAACAAAATATTTCATATATCTAAGTGACTGAATGTTTTTCGTACTACCTTCTTCTCAATTTAAAGAAATATTGAAAGTGGTATATTAGAGTGAAGAAACTTGTATTTTCCCTTTACAAGCTCTGCTCTTTCTTATTTTCTCTTTCAAATTTCCTCTCGTTATATAAACATTTAGCAATTGCTATACTTCACACATTCAAGCAATGTAGCCTATCCCTCCTGAAAAACAGTTTGTCGATGTGTTAACAATAGATATAGCGACGAAATGTATCAGCATCTCTGAAATGCCTAAGCAACAAAAATGTTGGCAATTTCTCTGAATTTTATTTTTTATTTTTTATGGAAAATTGTTTACATTAAATGCCTTGTTCTTGGTATGCAAATGGTGGACACTTTATTAATTTCTTTATATTTTTGTGCTGTACATATGTAGAGGAATCTTGTCATAAGCAATCGTGTTCGTCTGCCAGAAAGTTTGTTTTGTTTTACTCGGGAAGTTGTGAGGATTGTTTATTATATTCGTACAATGAATTTCAGTATGTTATGTTACGTGTAAGCGACACTTCATTTTATAACAGCTCCTATCGTCCTAGCATTCATTGATAGTAGGCCTATATTGTGACACAGTGAGATACCTTGAACTTGAAACTATGTTTACATCTTTTTTTAATTCAAACGAAAATACCAAAGAAAGATGTACAATAATTGTATTCACATTTACAACAGTTTGTTTATTACACATAAAATAAAGTATGTTTTATCACAAAATCAGTTTATTTTCCTTGTTCTTTTTTTTTTGGAGGGAGGGGGATGTATTCAGAGCAAATTCTAAGAAGCAAGATGGTGAACTTTTCATTAAAATTGGACAAATAAGTTGTTATCAAGTTTTGATAGTGATTAAAATGTACCAGATAATAGACATGACGAAATTAAAATAACATGTCCCTCTTGCTGCAATATTGTTATTATACATATGTTCCAGAGGGATGTAAGTCGTGTTCTATAATGAACTTTTCTCAATTTCAGTCTAATTTTGATGAAATTGTTACTATTTCATTTTGTGGATTTTGCTCTGTTTATTTATTTAATCCAATCTTAATTACCTTGCTTTTCCTTGTCACGTTGTGATGCATGTGTTTGAATGATTGTACATGTCCGATGAAGTATGATCTTGACGATGTTTTTATGAACGGACGACTGATGTTGGTGTGAATATGTTGTTGAGTTGGTGTTGGTAATGTCAGAAGGATGTTGGCATGAACTGGAAAGGGGAGGTACAACGTCGGCACATGGTGGGGTAGGGGTTGGCATAACGTTGCTTCTACGTCGGCAAATGGTGGAGAAAAGGTTGGCATAACGTTGGTCTAGCATCGGCACATGGTGGAGGAGGGGTCGGCACTTGGTGGGAAAAGGGTTGGCATTATGTTAGGACAACGTCGGGGAGACGTCAGCACATGGTGGAAAAGGGGTTTGGCATTACGTTGGTCCTACGTCGGTAGATGGTGGGATAGGGGTTGACATGACGTTGGTCATACGTCGGGGGGACGTTGGCCCGATGTTGGCTTAATGTCATTTCGTCGCTGTCGAGCCAACGTTGGCCCGCCGGCAAGAAAGCCGTTGGCCCAACATCATATGGGCGACGATGGACCAACGTAACAGCCCACGACGTCGGCACATGGTGGGATAGGGGTTGGCATAACGTTGGTCCAATGTCGGAACTACGTCGGTACATGGTGGGATAGGGGTTGGCATAACGTTGGTCGTACGTCGGCACATAGTTAAAAAAGGGTTGGGATGACGTTGGTCCAATGTCGGAAAGACGTCGGCATACGGTGGAAAAGAGGTTGGCATAACGTTGGTTCAATGTCGGGAGGACATCGGCACATGGTCGGATAGGGGTTGGCATAACGTTGGCCCGATGTTGGCTTAATATCATTTTGTCACTGTCGGGCCAACGTTGGCCCGCCGGCAAGAAAGCCGTCGGCCCAACATCATGTTGGCGACGTTGGACCAACGTAACAGCTTACGTTGGGCCCACGTTGGCGTAACGTCGTATTGTTATCTGGGATAGAAATCAAATTACTAATACCGGTAAATAGCTTCTGAAGCAGTAAAATTACAGCTTACATACAGCACAGAGTAATAGAACACATCTTCATACTGTGTCTCAAATATCAAGATATCAATAATTACATGTACATGTAGGTGTAGATAGTCGCCCACACATAATTGAAAAACTTGAGGCCTGAGTATTTAAGTCTTTCATTACTGAAAGTAGCAGTGTAGCCTTACATCATTTAAACAAATAAAATTAAGATGGTCTGCTAATGTTCAATTTACATGTACATACCTGTACAGTACATGTACATGTATGTCATTTGTTTTCTTACCTCTGTTAGTGTTTGCCTCAGATTCACAATCAGACTATCACCGGTACAGTTTTAACAGCATCCTGTGTTATCTGAAAAGGTATCGACACAAAATCAAATGTTATTGCAGCTTTCCAAACATAATATCTTCAAAATATTTTTTTTCAACAAAAACACAAAAATAAAGAAAGCAAGAAACCCACATCTATTTTATCAACTGATATTGTTCTATCTATATCTATATCTAAAACTGTAATGCAGGTGTGATGAGTCATTGAGTCTTAAAATTCTAAGAAGTAAATCCTTATCTTCTGTTTTTTTCAGTAATTATTCAGTATTGCTACAGGGTACCTCTTCAAAATAAATATCCTTCTAATCTGCAACTTACACATGTAGCAAGAATGCTAAGAACACTGCATTACACTGTACAGTATGCATAATGCATGAAGAGCTTGAAGGCAATCAGTTTTCAAAGCTACTTATCCTTGATTGATATTCATGAAAATATCAGATTTGGTATATCATATGGCCCAATTTCTAGGTAGGTTATTGATGATGATGAGTCATACTGTATCTGGATGCATTCATACAAAAAAAACTGAAATGTACATGCATTACAATGTAGCTATTAAGAGACCAAGCATACAAAATGTATTCTCTTTGACAATTTGAAGGAACTATTTCGCTTAAAAATTTCAGGAATATATTTTATACATTTTAAGAGAGATTGATTAACAACTTTCACTACTTTAATGATGATGTATTATGAAATACATGTATATTTGTTGTATATTGAATACATTTGAACGAGTAAAAGAACACTAGTACTGTACGGCAAAGAGATTCATTTCTTGCAGTTTTATTAAGTAAGGAAATCACTTTAAAATACTAGGGTTCAAAGGTATCAGGAAATACATCCATAGAATATTGATGTTCTTCACATTACAATGAACCACAAAACCAAAGACTAAAGCCATTGCTTTAGACATGCAAGCTGTTACGAACCACACAATGAAGTACATGTAAGATGCGGAAAAGGAAGAGGCTCCGAGGGTAAAGGGGGGGGGGGGCGCTGATTGAGCTTGGAGATCTGTTAAATGTAGAATTGTAGATCTTGGTGATCACATATGACATATGAAAACAGTCATATCAATTATTATGTGAATAAAATCTAAAATCAAAATCTAAAATCATAATTATATAATTCTGATTACCTCCATCAATAAGTTTCACTTATTAATTTTCTCACATCCGCTTAAACAGTACGGAAACATGTTCTAGAAGGTGTCATTACTGCTTTACTGTGTAGCCGATACAGTATATTGAAAGTGAAAGACTGAAATCACTATGCGTATAATACTATAATGTAAACAAATCAATGCATCTACTTCTCATCAAACATGCACAAGGAAACAAGGAAATTCTAAATTCATATTCCGGTAGCCTTGGATTGATATCCATGTGCATGTCCTGGTACACACTACACACATCCAATATTAAATAGAGAAATAAGGCACACATCACAAAATTAATTTCAAAATGTAACATTGTTGTTTCATTTCTCACCCACCTGTACAGCAACACCTGCTACCTGCATGTACACATACACTGTACAGGTGTATCTCTGGTATCTCTCTTCATCCATCAATACTAATTTAGTGATAAGATGCACTGATCAGTGGTATAAACATGGAGATACCCGTACACACAACGTCAGTGGTATAAGCCACAGAATGCTCCAATTACAGAACCAAATACATGAACTGTTCTAGATCATTATGTAGATGAAAGATGGAGAGATCATTAATACCCAAACACTCTTCCATCCACACAGAGATGCGCTCCCAGCCTGGATCTGAGCTTCATGTAATGAGGAGAGCATCAAGGGATAGATTCTTTTCTAATGAGTCATCACCACCAGGCGTACCGTATCACAACCAACCTCATCTACTGGCTTCTACCGATACATGTACCTATTAGCCACTGTATGATTAATACCTATTCACTGATTCTTTCTGTTCTTTTGTGTGAATGCATCAGCAAAGTCATTCATATTTCTCTCTTGGCTTTGGACAGATGTTTGGGTCTAAGAGCATTTAATATATTTTCTACTGGTCTATGACTAATATGCAATTATAATAATAATAATAATAATAATAAATTTATATAGCGCAGCTTTTATACAATTATTAATATTGATATGACAGGATGGAGGGTACTGAAACATGTTAGCATTACAGCGATTCCTTATTTTGCATTGTTACACTATTGTTACAGTCTATATCGCAAAAGATTATTATTGGGATAAATATTTAAAATTTGCCTCATGCATGAATACATGAATAGTTGAATACAGTTGTATACATGTACATGTACATGTATTATGCACATTACATAATACTTGTAAAACAGGATTACAGCAATCAGTTGTCTGTTTTGCTTTTTTTTGGACACCATAGGCAGCAAGCCAGCTTTGGGCTTTCGAGCTGCGAGGATTGAGGTTGCTTTGGCGATGGCTGGTAAGTTGGTTGGTAAGTTATGAAGTTTATTCACGAGATTGACAAAACTTCATGTCAACAATATAACACAAATTGTTGGTAAGACATGTGTTATTCTAGACAGTTATTCTAGAAATGTCCAGTACCATTCATTGTAGTCCCATGTGTACAAATTTGTGCTGTTTTCATGGTTTTGACTTGCGATTTTTTACTCATGTGGCGCATTGGCCGCACCCAGACTTTTTGATATTTTCTCTTCCAAAAATACTGCGGCCTTTAGCCGGCAAATACGGTAATTTACATTTCTAAACAAATACATGTACTGTTCAAGTGACATGTCATACAAGAATTTCAGGAATACCTACATGTAGGCATTCTTCCTATGATACCTGTTAATCTCACAATGGTCCAATCAGTGAGTTGGAAGATTGCAAGGACAAGGTTGAACTCAGAACTTTATTCAAATCCACATTTGGGGCATTACAATCTAAATAACCTCTCACGCTCTGTACATAATGTAGCAGGACCATTTGAGAATAGAGAGAGAGAGAAAGAGAGAGAGAGAAAGAAGGAGAGAGAGAGAATAGAAGAATATGTATGCATATGTAATCATGCATATGCATAACTAATATACATTGTAAATGTAAATTGAAAGGAATCAATGCTATTCATGTATCCTTGGAATGGAATATATCATTTCCATAAAGTGAAGGGTCCTGGTAATGGATAAATAAGTTACGTGTGAGCTATCTCATATTTGTATTCCCATAGCGAAGATCATCATAGAACCATACCAACATAAGATATATCATTGCCCTTGAAATCTTATTGCAAATAAAGAAGTACAGTGTAGCATTTGTACCTGTAGTTTATCCCTTGAACCTAGGGAACTGGTCCTCAATACGTGGTCCCACATACATGTAGATGTATGTGAGAACAGTGCATGTAAATGCTACAAGTGATATTAATCAATAATGTAATTATGATGGATCTAAAGCATTATAATACACAACTGTTTTTTAATGTTCTTTACAAAAAAAAATCTTTCAAAATAGCTTCTTTAGTCTTTACATATTGTTCTTCAAAATATATTTCAACCACACAGCAAACCAACTTTAAGCTCAGAGAAACAGGAGTATCACACAGTCATGAACTGAGACAAACAGCTTTAAGCTTAGAAGCCGGAACAGGAGTTTCACGCAGTCATGAAATAAGTCTTTAATATTCATTCTAGACCTATTGCTTCTAGCCTGACATTGATAGGTGTCTATGTGAAACCCAACCAGTCAGCATGACATTTCAAAATCAGTCTCCTACTGTAATCTTCATTCAACAATGCACATGTCTTACACCATACAGTAGTAGAGGTTACTATTAATAACTCTGTATTAAAGGTAGGCTTTACTACTTCAGCAGGAAGGGATTAGACCGCTCAGCGAGCCAGTGAGGTCACTGTGACAGGTGGCTATCTCATTAATTCAGCTCTCATTTAACATAAGAAAAAGAGGATCATGGGGGACCAACAGGCACCGATTGGGGAAGTTTTCTATATAGAGGGAGCAAGTATCTACAAGTAGGACAGTGTGCCTTTAAAGTGTGGTAATGAATTGGTTCATCATATTGAACATTACTTCTTGGCCTCTCTCTTACTATTTAGTGTCGGTCTGATGGTCGTATCGTCTGTGCGGCCGGGGTATACAGAAGTATCATGCTATGTTTTTTAATGTTACACTGAAATGTGAAACCACAAGATTGTAAGTGTGAAACAATATGATTATTCAATATTTTTCTGCAAAACGATGTATTTTGTAAATCATTGTGTTTCCTGACCAATAAAACTTATCAAAATTAAAAATAAAAAAAATAAAAAAAAGGTACAGGGTATATGTCAGGGAAATCATTTTGACAAGCCACATACTGTACGTATATGTAGCTCTGAATTTATAGGCAGATACATATCGTATTTCAGTGTTAAATTAGAAGTGCAAATGTGCAATCCCAACAACCAAAAAATTACTTTTTTTTTTACGAGGGCTCTTTTCAGATTTTCCCTTAAAAAAATAGCCCCCCTTAATTATTTTGCGGTGGCTATTTTGGAGCTCAGGGGGGCTTTTTTTTTAAAGGTTGTATTTTTGTTAAACACGGTTTTACCCAATTAAATTCCAAGCAAAGGCAAATATAGATACAATTGTAGCGTACATATGTCATGTAGAGTATTGCAGACTTCACTTTGTGTTAAACGTGTGGCTCTATGATTTACATATACATGTAACTAAAACTTGTCAAAAGGAGTGTTTTGTTTAACTGTTCGTTTTTCATATCCTAAGAAAATATTATCACTGACACGCGGGCTAGGAAATTAATTTTTTTATGGGGGCTACTTTTCCCCATTGCCTAAAAAAAACCAAGGGGCTACTTCCTTAAAGCCATATTGTAAGCTGTAACAATAAGTTGTGTTTTTCCTTAGCCATCATACTACTAGCAACCAAATTGGTAGGTAATATGTTATTTAGTCTTTTTTTCTGTCCCAAATTTAATTGTTATTATGGACAATGCAATCCCATTTAAAAAAAATGTAGACTAACTCCCTTTAAAATTGTGTTATTTATAACATTTATAACCATTAAATGTGAGTAAATATTTTTACTGTTGTCCCACATACCGATGTATTTGTTATGCCGAAACATGCAAAATCATGGCCTTATTTTTTTTTTATAGACTCTAATTCTAAAGGCCAAGCCAAAGCTAGTTTCATTTCGTAGACAGAAATTGATGTCATCACTCATGACAATTGGCCTGGCATCGATCGTATATAAATAATTTAATTTAATTAAACAGTTGTAAGAAAAATTCTGAGGAGTAGGAACATCCTTTATATATTTATTTACGGTTTTTTTATAACAAAATTCAATTTCTGTGTACGAAACTTGCTTTATATCGATTTTACAAGAAAAAATCCGGCATTGATTTTGCATGTTTCGTTATAACAAATATATCAGTATGTGGGACAACAGTAAAAATATACTCGCATTTAATGGTTTTAACTTATAAATAACACAATTTTAGACGGAATAACATTTTTTTAATGGGATTGCATTGTCCATGATAAAAATTAGGGCCAGAAAAAAGACAAAATAAACATATTACATACCAATTTAGTCGCTAGCAGTTCAGCTCTCGTCACTCGCAAATAGTTATTTGCTTCATACTAGGAGTAGGAGCGTGCGGGCGCGCGCTGGAGCTGAGCTAGTACGTTTCTGTGTATTGTGAACGTGTGCGAACTGCGTATGCATTCATGCTGTGCACGAAACTACATCGGGGCCGGTGGCCTGTCCGGCCGCCGGGAGCTTAGGCGCAGACAGGCGGATACCGCTGTAGATCTAGCTACAGTAGGTACGACCGCCGATCCGCTGCAACTCACAAAACTTTTAAAATGTTGATGAAAGTTTCTAGTTTTGGAGTTGGTAGTTGGAACGGAGATTTCACTCAGACACATCAATAAATAGATTTATTAATTCATAGGGAATATCAATTTATGACGGGGGCGATTTTTCAAGATATATTGATTTTTTTTCGCCCTCGTCTTGATTTTTACCGTGGCGATTTCAGAGGTTAAGGGGGCGAATCGCCCGTCGCCACCGTGTATTTTTTTCGTTGAATCCGAACGATGTAGGGAACAGGTTACTGAAATACATTTGACATATATTCAGGATGCCCGAGTCTTGATTTCAGAATGGTAAGATTCTTCTAAAAACACATTTGAAACTCGGGTCCAATCAGGCCTGTCAAATAATCGCATAATATCACTGTATATGAAAACAATACTAATACACTGACTCGAGCACATACATAATGTATTATACATACATGTACAGTAGCACTTTGTCTGGGGCCTCTTCTCAATCTAACACCCCTTTTATACTGAAAATTAAAAGCAACCTGGATATTAGGGTCTAGAAAATGATCCTCACTCCTCTCCTCTCCTCTCCTCTCTCACCCACTTTCTCTCCCCTCCCTGCCCCTCCTCCTTTCCTCTCTCACCCCTCCCTCCCCCTTTCCTCCTACCCCCTCCTCTTTAGATTCAAATGGTTTAAGTTCAATAGTGACAAGAAGTGGCCCACCCACCATTTCATTTTATTTCAGTTATCAGAACACATCTATTACTCTATGACAATCAAAACTACATGAAAGTATACAAACAGCAATATACAGGGTGTATATGCAATTATAAAGTACTTTTATCCACCCACATTCCCTTGAATAGATTCAATAATTAAAAAAACAAAACATGGGCAGTCTACATGTACAGGCTTTCATTTTCACACTTACACACAGTACATTGTAGGTCAGTGTCTAAAAATAATCCACTACATGATTTACATCTAATTTGTATACAGTAAGGCTGCCTAAAGTTAATACCATTTCCAAATAAGAAGCTCATTAGGCCTGCATTTCAATGAAATGTAAATCATTGGTTTCATGGTTTCACTTTCTAAATATATTCTTCGAGAGAGTTCAATGAAAGGCTTTACAGGATATCTTGAGGCATTATCATACCCACCCTAATCATAAAAAGTACCCATATATAGAGCGGGTACTCATTCATATCCTGAGCTTGAAGTAGATGTGAAATATAATTTCTGAATACAACTACCATCTAAACTTTGGATCGTATTGCAAATTACTATTTTTTTTCTAATCAGCTTATAAAATAGGAAAACTAGAATTTCAGAAATTAAAAAAAGAGGGTTGATTTGAAATCAAACTCAGTTCAGTTACATATTGTTTTTTGTAACAAATTTGGGTTTCATTGAACAAATATGTACATTGTATGCCAAAAGGGGCTCAAATGTCACCAGAGGCCTATTATTATACATGTACATTCATGCACTTAGAATGGGACAATCCTTTACTGTTGCAACTTCATGCATATCCACTGTAATGTGCTTATAATCTAGTCTTAAAAATGATCTCAGGGAATCATCCACTAAATGCACACTTTAATGGAAAGTTTTTGCCAAATTGGGAAAAATACTAAAAGTGTATACTGTACAGTAAACATGTAACAGGCTGAAATACAAACAGCACGTCTATAGTGTACATGAGAATAGACTAGTGAAGTACAGTAATTAATCTCAAACGTAGTAGTGTATGTGATACATGACATGTATCATCTGTGAACATACCAGTGATAAACACACAAGCATCTCAACGTATTTATAATGCAATGTGTCTACTGCTGTGCTACATACACTTGTCTCTTCAAATTTAATCCTTTATATGGGAGGGTGGAAAATCTAGCCAACTCCGAGAAAGACAATTTACTTGTGAACTTCCTCTTTAGTCTCATATTTCGTCGCCTGCGTATCTCATGATCACTCGCCAAATTGGCACCACGTTAGGCCACAGGATTTCTGCACTATGACACACGGCCCTACATGTGTAAATTTGGCTTGCCTAGTGAGTTTTGTGCATTTCTCTTTCGCTAAAATTATTCATATCCACAATGTGGTGACTGACTTGTCAAAATTGAGGAAATTAATGTAATTGAGCACGGCAGCAACTAAAGCCAGACAAGAGTCAAGTCAAAATATCAGTTCTGTTCTTTGCTTTTCTAACTCTCCTTTCTCGGTTTGACAACTACCGACCTTGTTAGTTTCCAACTAAATGTTCTATTGTGAATAACTGCTGTACATGTAAGTCTAATCATATGAATGACGTAAGTATTAATAGATGTCTCAAACTAAGCCTAACATCTATCTATATATAGGCCTACAGTGTACGTGCCTCCTTGATGTTTTTTTTTTAATATTACAATTTGGGGGTCAATTTTTGTTTGAATTTTATAGCCTTCTCATAGGCAGGGCTTCACACTAACTTACATTGTACAAAGTGGGTCCCGAAATAATTTTACAGAGTGTGTTACATGAGCCTAATAATGAAAATTGTAAAATGTTGGCGGTGCAGAATTAGATTTTGGGCAGCCGTGTGTCCCCAGTACCTGTTAGTATTGAGCCCTGTCATGTACAGTATGTAAATATATTCAAGAAAAAAAGAGAAAACGAAAAAATATTTGCTTTAGTACACAATGTGGAAAGAGACAATGGAACAGATTCCTATTATAAGATAAATGTATTGCAGGTCTACATGTACATATATCCAGCAAAACATGCAGTAACCCTCATTCAAACCGAATAAATAAAGGCCTTTAGATGCTTTGTATAATTTTGTTTATTTTTAATAAATACAATTTGCTTGCATGAATGTTTCTGGGCATCATTCTATATTTACCTACTGTACATGTCAATCAAGATCAACACACCATGTAAATGTCACATAAGAATGGCACACAACCGTGCACTACAAGATTCTTTAATTACACAAATACTGTACAAGGTTTTTCTCTCTTGTGAATGGGTCCTACATAATTATGTTCTAGTCAAAGACAAGGATGATGGCATTCAGAGGGGCCAACTTGACTTCAGCGTTCATGATTTTATTACAGCATTTCACCCCTCCCCCCCCCCCCCGAAACAATAAAAACAACTATAAATGTAGTTTATTCAATGCCTGTTTATTACAGCTTACCTACATGTACATGTATACGGATGTTTCATCATAAACTCGACGGTAATGACCTAAATACTTTATAATCCAGCAGTGAGTAGAACTCAAATCATATGCAACCAGGATGATAGAACGCTAATCAATATTCACATGCAGTATCTCTACCAAGGTCGTTCAAAGTTCGTAGGAAAAACAAATATTACAACTGACAGTGAAGAAATTGGCACCAACTAATTAGTCTACCCAACCAGACCATCATTGGGACTTCTTAATACTTAAATACTAGTAAAGCAATTTTTTCTTGAATTTTGTAAATGCATGTCGTACTTAGCCAAGACACTTTAAATGTACATGTATGTTTTTTTTTAACTTTGTTATTTTTTTATAAAATAATTAATTATCATAGCAAATCCATGTAATGTCATGAACTTATTGGCAGGCTTGCATTTGAATATTGTTCAGTGCATGAATACTCTAATCATAGGCCTACTGATTCTTAAATTATTCTTATTATCCTTGTTCAATAAAAAATAGATTACAGTAACTGATCTGAAACTCAAGCTACATTTAGGTATGGCGTAAATGTTCAATCTTTCAGTCAAATATAATAATAATAATAATATTGGATTCTTACATGTATATAGCGCACGTATCGACCTTGCAAGGTCCTCAAGGCGCTCCAACATTACCCGGCTATGCTAGGCTGCCGATTTTGACACTCACAGCATTTTAAGGAATTCCTTCCTACCGGTACCCATTTAACACCTGGGTGGAGAGTGGCAAGTGTAGATTAATGTCTTGCCAAAGGACATTCGTGCCGCGGCGGGACTCGAACCGCGGACCCTGTGATTCACAGTCCGATGACTTATCCACTACGCCACAACACCTCTACTTGGCATTTACTTGGCAGCAGCATGGTATAAAGCTTGAAAAGTAAGAGCTCTGAAAAGCTGACAAGAGCCATAGTTAAAGAAAATAAGATTAATGCACAAAATTCTCCCTTTTACTACGGAAAACTCACTTATTTACTGAATATTAAAAAAGTGCTTTGCTTACAAAACAAAAAACTAACCACCTACAAAAACATGCCAAACAATATGAATACACATTTGGAAGCAAAAAATCTCTTTCAAAACAGAAAAAGAAGGATTTTGATTGGAATTGATTGAAATTACATTTATCTGATGGCATACATGTGTCAATTACTGATGAAGGTGTGTATGTTATAGATTATAGTACATGTACCTTTAGTGGCCTTGCTGGTGCACTGAATTATTGTATGCTCAAGATTAATTCACATACATGTACCTGTAGTCAGTATGTGTACTACGTATAAACAATGAATGTGGATACCTGTATGTGTGTACATGTACTGTACATGTACATTGTACATAGTGCAGTAACATCACGGATATCTCCAATTCCGTTTAACCGCCAGTCAAAACTGGACGGTTTTTGGTTAAACGATTTAAAAAATCAACAAAAAAAACAAAAAAAAAAATATTATTATTTTATTTTTTTGCGGAAAGGACTTTCAATTAACTGCGAGGTGCATTTGAAGGCGCCGATTTGTGCTTGTGAACTTGTCACAAACATTAAAAATTTCGTTTTTAGAAGAATTTGTAAGATCATTAATGTACATTAAAAACAGTAGAGAACTTAGGATAGAACCTTGTGGTATACGCGGTGTGCAAAAGTTGGATGAATTATTATTATAAAATACATATTGAGATCTATTACAAAGATTACTTTCAAACCAAGATGACAGACAAATTGAAGTGTTGTTCTAGTTTCAGAGTGGTGAGTCAACACACAGATAACTGAGCTGGGAGACATTGCCAGACATAGTGCCAGGTGGAGGAGCATAAATCGAAACTCTAAAAAAAAAAAAAAAAAATATTAAAAAAAAAAATATATATATAAAAAAAAAAAATATTAAAAAAAAAAAAAAAAAAAAAAAAAAAAAAAACGGGAAAACGAAACCGTCCAATTGAAAACGGAATCCGCCATGGGCGGTCGGATACCGGACGGTTAAACGTTTGACTACAGCACTAATTGTACATCTGTGCTGTGTTTCAATATGTCGACCTACATACATGTATACAGGTACATGTAAGGCCAACATGCATATGATGCTTAACTTACTTAACACATTCACAATGTAAAGTACATGTAGGTACATGTCTGCCTCCATGTACATGTATCAGAGACTACCGGTATACCTGTAACTTGACAGAAATACAAGTATAACCATATTATTTAAAGCATGTCACTCATTTTCCTAATGTTCTCTATGCAGGCTGCCTATCATTGTAATGTAAATATTTGTAAAATGTTATGACTGTCACACCAAGAGGTTTTTCAACATGCATGAACATGAAGGCCTAGATGCTTCATCCTGAATTCCAGATACTTTACATGTATTCCTTACCAAAGAAAAGTGATTGCCCTACAACAATATTGAATTTCTCAATATAGGGCAGCTAAACCTTGACCACAATTTCAATAACATGCTTCTGAAACCTGTTAACTGAATCCAAGTTTGAAAAATCAAACAATAACAAAAAAAGAAGGATGTCCTCTGTGAAGTGAAAAAGTGCAGTGAAAAAAAAAGCCTGTCATCTAAAGTCACCAAAGTTTATATAATGCATTGAGAATCACTGACACATAAAGATTGACCCATCCTATGTCAAAACAACAAGACTGTCTCTCTTTAGCAGGGTTTCAGGTATGGGTGTTACATAATCAGTGAAAGGAGACTTGCACGGTCACTGAATAAGATACAGGATGCTTCCTTTCAAAAACAAGAAACTGATAAACACGTACATGTACACTTCCTAATGAAAGAGATTGAGTAATTGCTTCAGATATAGACTAAAACAGGACACAAGTACATGTACATGTAGGACTATAAACAACAGAGTACGGTAGGCAATGCACTTGTAAGTCTATATGTTTCATTGTAATACAGTAGCATGTAACCACTAAGGAATTACTTATACTACAACGTTACAAGAGAGATATAATATCATATTCCTAAAATAAGAGAGGTACTTTACTTTAGTCAGGATTTTTTTTCTTGGTTGCCATGACTAGAAGTAATTTGAGCATCCCTTCACCTCCATTTTCACAATGAATCATTTGGACAATATTTATTTAATCAGGACCTCCAAACCTTATCTTTAAAAAATGGAATTTAGTATTTTCTTTTGTGGATAGAAATGGTGGTCGTCCATTACCAATGGGCACGAGCGCATTGACTTGGATTTGAACCCAGGACCTCTCAGTTAAAAGACCACTGCTCTCCTTCTGATCTTAACTGATGATTTGAACCTTAAGTCCTGACTAACGAGTACCATAATATTCATAATTTGCATTTTTGCAGTGGCCTCAAACAGCTCACTGCAACACTGACGAAGTACATGTATGAAGAACCGCAATGCAATTACATGTACATGTAGTTACAAACAACCCCCTCCCCCCCCCCCCCCCACAAAAAAAATGTATATATATATACGGTACATCTCCATGATATATAAATAAGTAAATTTATACAAGCTTAATCTCTCAAATCGAACATGTTCCTTTGCTAAACTTGTACTCTATTCTTGTTATATTTTACGAAGCAAATACGATAATGCCTGGCAAGTACACTGTATGCCCATCGTACTGTCCAAATATTAAAGAGCGCTGGTCTGAGAATGGGAATCATTTGCATAAATGATGATATCCTTGTATACGCTGACAAAATGCGTTCTAAAAATGAAGGATCGTCCGCATTTTCAAGGACGCTTTTTTTTTTCTTCAGCTCTTTGCGAGCTTCTGGTTCCCAATTCGCGCGCTTACGATGAAGAAAAAGGATTCCGCGTAATAAAATACCCCCAGTTCACCATCTATTTTTGGGGGGGTTGTCTGTCTTAGTCAGGATTTATTGCTCATAACATGAAAGTCTATGTACAAAGTCAATGTAAAACGAATTGAGAAAATCATCACAAAATTTGTTTTTCGCACCGCCAGAAATCAGAATCGTCAGCGAAAATGCGGAAAATCCTTATTTTTGCGGACGCCTCTGTCCCGGTTCACAAAGACGATTGTCGTTTGCGCAAACGATCCTTATTCTCAGACCAGCGCCCCTACTGTGTATATATGCCTCCTACATCTAAAAGGAAATCCTGAAGATATTTGTGGCGTATATTAAAGTTATACCATTTTGACTTTATGTAGTTTGTGAAGTTGTGTTACGACTCTCCATTTACAATTTTGAAAGCTTGTTCACAAAGTTAACATAATTGATGAAAAGAGATTTTAATAACACACTGTACTGTACTGTATTTGTTACTCTCTTGCTAGGTATGCATGTTAATCGCCTATGTGTTTGATTAGGAATCGTGTGTATAAATTAACTTGTGACTACATTTAGGAACATGATCATGAGATTCACATTTTGTCACTCACTTCTCATAATATTAAAACATACTCCTAGCATTAATATACATTGTGGTAAAGCATAAATTCCATCAACTTACAAATAATATTCCTGAAAACGGTATATTCCACTGCGTTTCCTTCTTGATTGAGCTGAGGAAATGAGGTCGCACTTCAATAACACAGTGGTCCGGAGACGTCTCGCATAGATCTGTGTATAGATTATAGCATCCAATAATTACGTAGAGTTATAACGTACAGTACCGGGTTCGGCTGCTCAGACCTGCTGCCCAACCCCTTCAACTTCGCGCCGACTGCGCTTACAAGTTGAAGATATTCCACTCAATTTCGCAGGTGATTCTCAGAATCTATGATCCAAAAGTACGTGTTATATATCTACTATGACAAACAGCAAGGCATCGAGCTATGTTGATTATACATTAAGTGAGAATCCAATGTAAGTAGCACTATTTTCAGCTCCTAGTCGACGGATCCAAGAAACGTCAGTGGTCGATGGTATTGTCAATTTTCGTATGCGTACGCACATCATTCAGGTAGCGCTATTTACGAGCGATTGTATCGTGAGTGGGCGCTGTTGTTGTCAGTTATAAGTTATTCGTACCCTTACCAAGTTTTTGAATTTGTATGTGAAAAATTGATTTGTCCCGATTTATGTTTCTTGAGAATGTGCTATATTAAAGCTTACAGCTATTAAAAGAATTCAACAGATGCCCTAATTCAACCATACTACCTTTCATTTTCAAGTTACGAAAAACACATCCCCCCCAAGAGAAAAAAATAGAAATTAAGGGTATGTTAGATTGTTTTGTGGTTGGAGGTACTTTCGTGGTTCTTGTCCTTTCATCTTCTTTTTTTCACACAAAGTCTGAAAAATTGAGAAGACCAGCATTATGGAACTAATTGCTTTTTGAATGTGTGCTGTATATTTATACTTCCAAAGAGTGTAACTTAGCGAAATTCTAAATTATTATGAAAGCAATAATTCCTTTTTTATTTTCTGGCACGTCTATCTGACTTCTGCATTTCCTTTTACTTTGTTAATAATGAAGGCCTAATAATAAATCAAGATGATCACAGATGATATGTACCTGAAAGAAAAGAAAGGGAAAAAGATTAATTATATATCTGAAATTGTGATTGCCCTCCTTTGTGTGACACTAATCCTTATAAAAGGTCTTCATGACATCTATTCATTTCCCACTTCCCTATACATAAATTTAGTACGTTTTTAGTTGTGTTTGTTGTTAGTGTTGTTGTTTTACAGAACGCCCTCTACTTCATGGAGCTAAACGTTTTAGGGCATAATAGATATAGGCCTATACATATACATGAATAATTATTAACAAAAAAAGTGATAATAGTAGACATTTTAAAAACAAGATCATTTTTTTCCTTTTCAATCGATCTTATTTACTGGGTGTAAGCCACAAATATGTTTAAATAAAAGGTAACATTTGTCATAATGACGACTTAGAAGAAGCTTGAAGTGAAACGAGGGGGGGGGGAGGGAGAAGAGGAGCCTGGTTCTAAATATGAGGGGGGGGGATATGAAACATAAGGCAAAAGCAGCTTTACAGCTAAAAATGAGCAAATATAGGTTTTGTAATCAAACCATTCGTGTTGTGATCTTGAACTCCCGATAGTTTTACACGATATTCATTGAAAAAAAGAAATCTTGATTCCAAAGACACACGCCTGGTGAGGCTATTATGACGTATGAATTAGGTTAAAACAAAACAAAAGAGGGGGATTTCCCAAACAACTTACAAGCGCACATCGACGCGTAGCGTGTGATGACGCGCGTATTATAAAACGCGTGTCAAAAGTGCATCGACCCCGGCCTAGATAAATATCTAGTAGCATAGCTACTTGAGAGAGAAAGTTTCGTCACCGGAAGTTGCTTCTGATTGGTCGGTCAATAATTTAAGCTCCAAATAGAGATTGTAGGTGGGAGAGAGCTACATGTTGTTGTTGTTGTTGTAGGTTTAATGGCGTTCATTCAGTATTGAATATATACGCCATAATAATTATCTTTAATTTTATAAGGAAAATCAGTTATAAATATGAAAACTGAGGATAAAGATTTGTAATGTTATAATTAATTAATCAGTAACGCAATTTATTAGGAGTCTCTGGATGGTTTGCAACTTCGTGTTTCTGCTTTTTTTTAAAGTTTAATCTGGTCAGCCCGGTTTCGATGGCATGGAATACTAGCTTTGCCCGATTTGAAACATGTAGAGAGCTACATGTATTTGGCAGGCACGTAGCCACGGGGGGGGGGGGCATGTTCCCCCCTAAATTTCCAGGATCGGTTGCATTTTTTTAGACCCCTTTTTTTTTACCTCGATCGATTACATGTATGTGCCCCGTGCCTGGTATTTGGAGCAACATGATTTAACCTTGTATATCCGGACTGTTAATTTCATTAAATTCCCAAATTGACAGACTCTTTATATTACAAAAAAGAACGATTCGTTTTATTGGTAATGCAGATTCCCGGGCACACACGAATAATCTTTTTTCTGAATAATAAAATTGTGAAAATAAAAGACGTGTATTTTTCAGCTTGGACAGTTAATGTACAAGCTCAACACTTTACAATTACCTTTTACCTTTTAATGATATGTTCCTTACAAAATTATTTGATTCATAGTTACTTCACTCGCCAGGCGAGTTCTTTTCATCTACCATGAAATAGAACATCGTTTGCACAAAAGACATTTATTTTTGCAGGTCCAAAACTGTGGAATTCTCTTTCAAATGATATTATACAGTGTCATTCGATACAAATTTTCAAAAGGAGACTTAAAAGCTTTCTTCTGAAATTTGAAGAGTGCTATTGCCCCTTGCATTTCCCAATCAAGTATATTTTGTAGTGTGACTTTATGCAACTTTGATGTTTAAGTTACCTTGATTGTTTCTTTTTATGTATGTTTTTATCATTGATTTGCAATTAAAAATGCTTCTGGTATTACTAAATTAGTTATTGTTATTGTTTGTTTTCTCATAAAATAATAATTCATAATAATTGCTTTTACAGAGGGGCCTTCATCGTACAAGCTCTGCTTTTTAGTCGGCCCTCCTTCCCTTTCAATTTCATGTTTTAATGTATTGTATTGTGCAAATATATATATATATGTCTATCAATATGTGAATATGTAAACATGTACAATCATTGCAAATATGACAAATTGAAAGAGGAAAAAATAAATGAATTGAATTGAATTGAATAATTTGAACAAGTTTTCATCTACACCTGACATCTAATATGCCACGAGTCTGTCAACATCACGTTAACCGAAACCTCACCCCAATAATAAGTGTAGGTATTCTGAAAAATGAGATGTATTCCTGCTCTTTGATGTATATATTCCATATACGAAAATGTGACGTACCAGGTGAAGTTGTATATGTATCATAAACACAACTTTAGTTGGGAAGACTTTTTTAATCAAGAACAAAACCTTTACTTTTCAATGAGGAAAAAGCATAGGTGAGAAAAATATATAACAGGGGAACAGTAACTAATTCATTATAAAATACTAAATTATAGCAGTTGACAAATCTATTTTATTTATGAGAAATCTCCTCCCCAGAAGAGCACCAACCTATTTATGCAACTTGCGTTCTGGCAATTGTAATACAAATTATACTAGCAGGTGAATGAAATGCTTCAACATCACACACCTGGGAAGACGCTTCCATAAAGTTGAATATATTTACTTGATAAACGACTTCATAGTACGTCACGTTATAAAGAAAATGGCGATGTCCATGTCGTGCTGAGAAACTGTGCATTAATTTTATGTCTTGCGTTATGCCTCTGTCATACACTTTGGTGTGGAAACATGTAGATTATTGGACAATAATGTAATACATGATCATCTCTCAAAATATGTAAAGTTATTTCTTGGGGTGAGGTTTCCTTACAATGTCATAAATGCAAATTATTCATGGTAGTTAGTGTTGATTGATGCACATTTTCATTAAATCGAACGGCATACAAATTATTAAAAAAACTGATAGATGAAACACTGAGTGAATTATCTTGGATGGATATGGTAAAGAATTCACCCTTTCACATCGAGTAAAATTAAGATATTCTTTGATATACCCCTAGCCGTAGATAATGTTGCCAATAAGGTTGGAATATTTTGTTTCAATTTTTTTAATGAAATGATTATGACAATATGGTTTATTCTTGATACATAAAGTTAACATCTTCTCAGAATTTGAATCATCCCTCTCCAGGACATTTATATTGACCAATACAGTTCTGAGAAGATATAAACGATATTTAATTCACTCTCAAAGTCGAATCAATTTAATATTCGGCCTACGTACAGAGTTGACAATGTCGGTGCCTCATCTCTGTCATTCTCTATCATACATGAAATGAGTAATATTTCAAAATATAAAGTGATATTAAGAACTCCTTTCTTTCTCCATATAGGGGCCTCTGTCAAATTTATTATCTCTCCGGTCCTTTTCTCATACGACACACAAAAGAAATAAAAAAGAAGAGAACACAAACAAAGAACAAATAAGTGAATAAACAAACTAACAAACAAACAGCTAAACCTCTGAATGAGATTAATACCCTCATTTAAAGACATTAGCAACTTGTTATGTGTCATGGCTCCCGACAATGCGAGGGCAGTGTTATTATGCTGCTCACAGGGCCGGAGGCGCGGGGGGGGGGGGCAACGTATCATCATCGCCTTCACCTCCAGTCGAATCCCCCCAATAATTAATTTTACCGTTTTTGCCAATTACACTCCGCCCCCAAAGGAGAAGGGTATGATCCCTGTCTAAATCAGTTTGTGGATACACCACAGTTCGGCGGATAGTAAACAAACCAAGGGGGAAGGATATGGGCGCTGTGCGGGAGCTGGAATATTAATCTGTAGAAATCTGTAAACAGCTGTTTTGTTAAGCGCATATAAAGAGACTTCTCGGTCTACTTCGCGCTTTTAATGTCAGTCGTTATAATTATTAGTATTATATCAGGGATACAAAGATGTTGTCCTACATGTATATATCACTGATAAAGTTATATGTTGTTTTTTTGTATAGGCCTAATGCAATAACTGCTCGATCATTTCAACCTCATGCTCTTTGAATGACTGTTCGTTGATCAAATAATTGATGAATCATTAATTTGATCTTTTGGTAGAATCTATATTCCCGTGGAGTTCCATGGCAGTCTTGCATGATCTTATAAAAATAGCTATTACCCTTAATCGAGTTCGTGCCCTTTTAAAACTTGGTCTCACAGCCTGATATTATTTAGAATCCTTTTCCCTACATTTAATTTCCCGATGATTAACGGGGTCGGGGGAGGAGGGGGAGGGGGGTGAATTAAAGAAGAAAAGGGTTTGAGAAAAGACTTACTTCAGTCCATCCGGTTTTTTGCGTTATGAAGTTACTGTCGTGAAAACATACGTCACATTGTTGGGTTAATAAATTATAAGAACTTTTGTGTAAACATGCCCCCATATTCACGAAAGATCGAGTAAACTGAAAGCTAATAACCCGGCTAATAATCACATTATTTTTCAAAGATGGTCGTTGAGATAATGGCTAACCTTTTCACACCTAGATTTGTAGGGGGAAAATGCCCATATATACATTTAGGTACAGTCTATGTGCCCATACAATCAGTCAATGACAAAGTCTCAATCGCTAGCTAGCTATTCATCTTGTATGCCTCATTTTTAGAGAATCGATTTTTGTTTTCTTCTTCACCCATGCACTGGGCCATAAAGATTATTGTTGTATTTATAAATATCTTTTTCTTTTCTAGTCTCTTCGTATAGAGGCGTCGTAGTCGAGTGGTTAAATTACTTGACTGTAAATGCTTAGGGCGATCGGTCATACTTGAGCGATGCATTTTATCTTTATACATAATTCTCTCAATTGTCAATGGTACCCGGTAGGATGCGAACGTCATGGCGTGGTTGGATTATCATCCCGATTGGCAACGATGCGATTCGACTGCTCCCAGGCCAGCCTAGGGAATGGAGGATTTGCACAATTATGCAAAATAGTTGGACCGTATAATACTGTAAGCGCTTTGGTCAGTTATTTGATAGTGGTATATAATAGGAACTATCTGCATTAGTTATCATTTTTCCAAACTGTCAATTTGACAGATTTTGAGGCGTAACGCTTCAGTAAAGTTAAAAAACTTGTTTTGGGGTTAAATTGCGTGTTAGTTCCAGTGGCAGATCCAGGGGGGGGGGGGCTCGGGGGCTCGGCCCCGTCCCACCTGGCCCCCTAAAACAGGTAAATTTAATCTTTTTTGAAGAAAAAAAGTCGGACCCCCTCCTGGCTCCTGGGGAGGGGGGATGGGTGTTGACTACTCCCCCTCCCCCGTTGAGCAAAAAAAAAAAAAAAAGTGCTCCTCCCCCCCCCCCCCCCCCCGCTTAGTCGCCGACTGGCTGATTCGGCGTTAAATATTTTTTTCACGAAACGGGAAGAAGACAAACAAAAAAGAGTGCTCCTTACCCCCCCCCCCCCCCCCCCCCACGCTTATTCGCCGGCTGGCTGATCCGCCGCTAGATATTTTCATATTTTCTCACGAATTGGGCCCCCCTATTTGGCCCCTCCCTTGCCGCCGACTGGATCCGCCCCATGGTTAGGCCTATACATTTTAGACATGTGCGCCTTACAAAAACAAAATCAAATTGTATTGCACTGCAGTGGCTGCACCTTCTCTTCTCGATATCTTTCTGTATTGAAATTGCTATAAATTGCATTGCTTAAATTATGTAACCATTTGTTATTTAATAAGAGAATTTTTTCGATATATCTATACACTGCGTCCCAGAAAAAACGAAACCGAAAAGTATCGATGTTCTATCATAACTTAATCACAACTATAATTAATGAATGATACATATTTGGAAAGCTTAGAGTCTCCTCTTTCATGTGACGCTACTCAGATA
Source organism: Strongylocentrotus droebachiensis (assembly GCA_035222895.1). Classification (NCBI taxonomy): domain Eukaryota; kingdom Metazoa; phylum Echinodermata; class Echinoidea; order Camarodonta; family Strongylocentrotidae; genus Strongylocentrotus; species Strongylocentrotus droebachiensis. The sequence goes on from JAVYIG010000742.1 coordinate 463,714, forward strand.
ATGCATATTTCACGCATAAGTGATTAAAAGCAATTTGAAGGAAGGAAACCAAAAAGACATTTGGCGGGCGGTATCTGAATTTCGAAGAAAAATGCACATTTCTAGAAAGTTGGGTTTCTGCCCTTTCATATGACACCTCACAGGCGCGGATCCAGGGGGGGCGAGCATGCCTTGCCCCCCCCCCCCCCCCCCCCCGCAAAAAAAAGAGAGAAGAAAGGAAAAGAAGAGAAAGGGAAAGAGGAGAGAAGGGAAAGAAAGAAGAGGAAGAAAAAAAGAAAAGGGGGAAGAAGGAGATCGGGGGCCGAAAGGGCCTTGCCTCCCAGGCTGTTGACCCCCCCCCCCCCCAAATCAAAAAAAATAAGAGAGAAGGAAGGGAAGGGAAAGAAATGACATAATTTCCGAGATTTTTCCTCACTTTTTAGTAAATACGTTTGTATGGAGTCGGGCTAACTCGGCCCACGGGACTACTCGGCCCAGCTGAAAAAACTGGGCCGAGATGTCCCGACCTGATTAATCGATCGAGAGATACCAATGTGTATATGTTTGTACTCTTTGTGACTTAATAATGCCCTTTCCAACCAAAATCTTTAATGTAATTGTGTTAAATGATACCAATGAAGACAATCTATAACTTATCTTTAGGTAAAATGACAAAAAAATGACATTTCGGACAATTTACTCACAGCTCGCAATCCCCATTGCCGCACGTACATTAAATGTGCGTTGTATCTACTCGGACCACTGAAATTCGAGCAGTGTTTTTGTCGGTAAATCACTGCAAAAATATCATTTTTATCTCGTATGAAGGTCTATTTTTTATTTCTGACACAAATTTCATTATTGAGAAGTCGAATATAGTACATTTTAGACGAGATGGTTGATGTTTGTTCACATTCTTTCGTCCTGGCCGTAAATTAGCAGACTACTGCCTAGTGCTACCGCAGCAGCTCAGCTCAGTGTGCAGCTAGCCGTACAGCGCCGCCGGCCGGGTCGGCGGGGGAATTCACTGACTCGGCGCCCGTACCGGGCCGCTGCACTGCATTGCATGATTGTACTGCCCAATTTGATCGAGTGATGTGAGTATAACTAATCAAACTTGATCTATATCTACTGTATTATCATTATTTATTCCGAGTAGAATATCCAATTTGATTTAGGGAGTAAACTAGACCTAGATCTATATCTAAATCATTATCATATACTAGATTAGTCATTC